>VDFB02156355.1:0-17559 GCA_007258455.2 Sequoia sempervirens | reverse complement strand
AAACTCATAGAATTCAAATTAACAACATTCTTCTGGCCCATGTAGACAAACATTAATGCCAGTCATCGAACAACATAGTCCTATACACTATCACATAACTTTCTCTATAGAAGGATTATTGACTTGAAACTTTGGATATAACAACTTCACATCTCAAAGAAATTAAATTTTGAACTGGATAACCATATCTATAAATGTGGAGATATACAAAGCCAACCTTTGCACCTCTGAGATCATCCAAATAGAATTAACACAAACCTCAGTCTATCACTCTTAAAAACACTTTCCTAGTAACCCAAAAGACTTGAAACTTGGATCACACATGCCTTGACATAACATGAAGTTGTCCTCCAAATTGCAAGAGTAAACCAACATCAATGGAGAAATACATAGCATTTCTTAGAGACTCTGGCAACCAAACAACTACAAACTTATCACCATTTACTTTAGATAAAAAAGCACCCAAAATAATGACACAATTTAATAAAATATTCCAACTTGAAGAATGTGGTCTTATTGTACGATAGTAAGTTCAAGAATCAAAGTAAATTTAAGATGTTATGGTTAGGGCCTTATAGAATTGAAAAAACAATAGAGTTAGGGGTTGTTAAGTTAAAAACATTACAAGATGAACCATTAAAAGGTTATGTCAATGAAACAATATTAAAAATATATATTATAAAAGTACTTAAGGAAAATATAATGGGAAAATTGTATTATATGTATAATAGGAAAAGTGCATTCATCAATGGCATAGTCATCAGAAAAGAGTACAATAAAAATAATGCCACAAAGAAAGGGATAGGTAAATGTAATAAATGAACACCACTCACCATAATCTATAAAAGATGATGTAGTCAAATTAAATTCACTTGTGAAAATTGATAAGCCTTAGATATTAGTAAAATTAACAAGAATTTATCAAGTAGACAAGTAGACATCATGGCCACTCCATTTATCATTGATGTGGCATCTAGAACCCATGACCTAAATACAAGAAGTATATATAATTCAAAGCCATGGAGGTGGACACTAATGTTGAATTATCATTCATTCCTTCCAATGTACTTTATGCTAAAGATGTGTGTAATTATATTCACACTTCCCTCACCAAAATTGATCATACAACCTTTGATCCTCTCTATAGAACATTACTAGTAATAGAGAATAAAGAATTCCTACCATAATACCATTTTTTTAACTTAAATATTGACACATGGAAGGATTTCCCATATTTCATGGTATTTCATGGTAGAACACATGGGTAAGAATAATTCTAAGTTGTATCTAGATGATGACTATCTATACCTAAAAAAACTCTACCAGGTTATTGTTGCACAGACAGTTGTTGCACCAAAAGATCGACTTGTTAATGCCTGATACAATCACTAGAGTTAGTGAATCCATGGGAGGCGGTTAAGCCATGTCACAAACCCGAGCGTTGCGCGGCACAAAACAAGGAGTCTAAGGTCAAACACCTTGCAACAATCCCCCCTAGTGCAAGAGAGGGGTTCAAACCCGTGACCCAAGCTCTAATACTAATTGTTGCACAGACAATTGTCGTTGCACAAACAATTGTTTTTGTATCAAAAATTATCGTTGCACCAAAAGATTGACCTATTAATGCCTAATACAATCCCCAAAGTTAATGAATCCATGGGAGGCGATTAAGCCATGTCACGAACCTGAGTGTTGCGCTGCACAACACAAGGAGACTAAGGTCGGACACCTTGAAATAGTTACAAAGGAAGTGATATATGTAGTAATGGGGTTACAGAATAAGGTAAACCTACCATCAAAGAAAAAAATCAATAATAAAAAAATTATATCTAGCTCATAAGTGCCATGGCAGATGGAAGACATATTAATGTTTCAAAAATTACAAACCTTGTAGCACAATATGCAACCATGCCGAACGTAGCACATAAGAATTACTACATAAAAAGGGAGGGCTCTAGAATTGACATTACTATATCCACTATTTATTAGATGATAATATAAGGAAATGAGATATTTGTGTGAAGTATTGTGAGACAAACTATAGGAGTACATAAACAATGCATAAAGAACACAAACAACTACCCATTTCAGTATGTTCACTTATAATTTATCTAGTATTTTATTTCATGAATAAAAATTACCTAAAATTTTAGGAAAAGTATGGATTCAATACACCATTGTGGCCTCCCAAATCAATGCATATGCTAAACATTTAAAAAATGTACCTCTCACATGATTTTTTGTGTGGTTTCTTTAAATCATTTCAAAAAGAAATATAATAAAGAGATAGGATCTCATCCATAATGGTTAGAAAACATGTATACTGAGTAAGATTTTTTTAAGAAAAATATAATGTATTTATAGAGGCAGTTAAACTAAGGACTTCATGGTTACTCTTCCATACAAGGTAGAACATGACATTGAATAAAAAAAATACAAGAATTATAGTCCTCTTGAGAGATCTAAAAGAAAGGTTTGACACACAAGGAATTCATGGAAAAGCAACAAAAATAATTTAGGTTGCAAAAAACTTGGAGAAAAATAAAGAGAAGTATCAAAAAGGTAGGGAATTCAACCCAACCCACCTCATTGAAAGTGACAATAATCTTTGATTCTCCCACTATAAAATAAGGAGGACTATAATGAATTATTTTTTATAGGATACCTCAAATTAGAATCCCTTGGATTTGAGAGAATAGATTCTCACACACCCAATACATTAAGCACGTACGAGTTGGAGAATAAATATTTTTCAACTACTACTACAAGAAGGAGGTTACCGATACACTTTTCCTCACTAAAAAAGAGAGAAAAATTACCAAACATCCAACAAGGGAAGTAATTGAGGTCCTACTACATATGATAAATAAGAAAAAGAAAGGCGAGACATCTCAATAGAAGAAGATGAAGTGGAAAGCTAAGAGAGAATATACTCCAACACAAATAACATAAGATACATAACAAGAGAAAATGCTAATTGAGAAAGAAGAGGTAGGTACAAAACAACCACCTCCAATTAAATCAAAAGGATCCTTGAAGGAGGAAATCACCACAATAATAGAATACATATCAAAGGGAAAACAAGTAGAAGAAGAAAAATAAATAGATGAATTAATAGATGCAAAATCCTCTTAAAAACTATACAAATGTATCCTTTAATAGGAGTATAAAAGAAAGAGGATAATTAAAATAACTATGCTACATTTTATATCCACTACATCTCAAACTTTGGTTGAGATAATTGGATTTTTCTTGGAAGAATTGACCAAGATTCTGAGGTAGTAAAGGTAGAAGAAGAAAAAAGGAAGGAATCTTTAGAAAAATTTGAGATAAAATTATCAATAGAAAATAAGGATATATTAAAACAACTATAACAACAAGAATTAAAGTAAAAAAATAGAGTGGATACACTTTTGTTCCAAGTAGTTGAATCAATAGAAAGGTTTAAGCAATAAAGGCTACCCAACAAGACCTCACCAGATTGCTATAAGAAGTGAAGGAGGCACTAAAAATATAAGAATAAGACATAATATAAAAGGAGCAACAATAAGTTGAGGACTAGACACAACAATAGTTAGCAAAACAAGAGCTTCCCTCACCTAAGAACCCTTCACCACCCACTCTTAGATTTCCACCATTTGATTCAATGGAGTAAATAAATAAATTCTTTGCATAACAAAACTAATTTTAGCTTATACCACATCCTCTACATGGTAGTCTCCAATTATAAACTTGACATAGATATCTCTACTATAGACAATGATTTTAATTAGGGTATATGTTTTTTTCTTGATAAGTATTAATTAGGGTATATGTTACAAACAACTAAAAAAGAAGATTTATTAAATCAACAAATAGATATAACATACAATGTAGATAACTTTTTGAATACTCTATAAGAAACATCACAATAAATAGTTAGAGATATTTCAATTCCACTAGGACAAAAACCACAATAATTTACTCATGAATTGATACATCAAATACAAAATCAAGAGGAGGGGATAAAGTAGAAATTTCTAAATTCAAAAATAAAAATAAAATATTCACAATTATACTATTCACAATCAATATCAATTAAATACAATAAAATCTTTAATTTTTTTTATAGAGTCTCAATCTACAACATACCCTTCTACAATTCATTAAGTGTTTGCACACCAACATGTATAAAATATCTTTAATTCATATTATAATTGTTATACATTCACAAACCTTGATTCATTCACAAAAAATGTTATACATAGACATACTCTTTGGAATACCAAACCTCCAACAGTATAACTAACTTATGAAATCCCAAGAGTCATGCAACCATATTCTATATAAATGTGACATTATCATACTTCACTTAGCACCAAGTAAGATGCTTCCACATGGACAGGGTCCTTGTAATTTGTTGTCACATATTGTGAAACAATAGTTACATCCATTGCACTATCAATATCAATATGTTTCCTATAACCACCATTACCAACTTCTCACTTGTGATAACACCCACAAATATAAATTCACTCTAGATTGATTTTGATACTTTGTATCATCTCCTAGGATATTATCTAGTCCTTGGATCATGCTTACATGTTGACTAGTTCTATTGCAAGTGCACCTACATCACCGATCAGGCTTCTAGCAAGCACTAAATATCTATGCACGATAATGAGTTCTTCTAGATACCTTGCAATGGTTGCCACATCATCTACATACATAAACAAGTCATGTATGATGTGCCACTATCACTATTACATCATTACCACATGTTAATTGGCATAAAATGTTACATTGCAATACTAGAAAATCACTACATTTCATTGAATTCCATCACAATGAATACTATAGATAAACTCTAACCACAAGATTTTTGTCAAGTGAATATCTTATAAATCCTAATATTTACAATAGACTTCAAATTTGAGTAAACTTATGCATAAAATAGGAAAAACTTAACATTAGGACATTACATATACGATGAAACCATAAGTGAGTATAAAATTATAAGAAAAAAATACAAGATATGTATATTTATCCTATACATATATAACTTACCAATCCAACCAATTCATCTTGATTATATTTCAAATATCAGTAGACAACAACAAACCCCTACATCTAATACATTTTTCTTTTTTTATACAATTTAATCATATAAACAAGATTAACATCCAAGACAACATTGACTTTATAGTTAACAATCCACCTATGTTGACATCTCTTTACCCAAACTCAAGTCCAAACCCCAATAAATTATGAAAAATCGCCAACAATTATTATTGCTAATTTCTTACATCCTTATTATTACTTGGTCTAATTTTTTTAAGATTTTGAATGCAAACCTATCGAAATCTCTTCAAGTGTGCTTTATATATTTTTTTTTTAAATTTAAAAAGGTCATGAACATGATGGTTGATCAATAAGTAGTCCTAGGTTTACTCCTTTATATACATATATTTTAACCATTTCTTGTATCTAACAAGCGATCATTGTTTGTGAAAGTAGTTCGGTGGCGCCTATCATTACCCACCATAAGTATCAATTTTAGTTCCTATGAATTATAGGCTTATTGATTAAATACTCACTTAAAGCAACAGGCAGACAATTCTTTCATAACTTATACGGAATGAGAATATTATCAATGGACACTGCAAAAAGTAGGAATAGTAATAACAAAGCCTCGACAGAAATCTCAATCTAAAGTGATTTAACCATTAAATAATCAAGAAAAAGATTGCTATCGTCACATTATTAAAATAACACAACTCCTTTACAAAAGCATTAAGATTCTATGTTTTTTGGTTTTTAATTGGAAGGAGATGATGAAACCCATGAATATGAAGTGATTTTCTATTAATTCTTTTGCAAGAAATAGCTCCTGAAGTCCAGACGAAGTCACACATCACTTTCCAAAGTTTCAAGCAATATCTGTTGGGTTAACATGTGTTTATCAGTCACCTAATTATACCCCACAAAACTGTGCAACAATGGTAGTTCCATTCATAATTAGCTGTCCTAAGGAATGGTTCTCTAACATTTTAGACCCCCAACCGTACATGAATATGAATAGACAATTTCATTTATAAATCAAAGATTACCAGCATTATAAGCTTTTGAGTTTTAAACTTACATGGGTGATTAAAAAATCATACCAAGCTGCAGAAAAACATCTATTAATCAAATCCAACCACCCCCTTGTTCACATTCAAATAACCTCTCAGTTCATAAATACTGTCATTGCCAAGTGACTCAGAGACCAATAAGCATTTATAATATAGAAAAGGCTGAAGCATATCACAAAATTAATACTATTGGGCATAATAGTAGGGTCAATTAAGAGCATATAATCATAATACGGTAACATGTGGCCATGTGCATGAACATGAATACACTGATTGTGGGTCTTTTTCTTTTCTTTTTCTTTATGCTTAGACCACTGAGGTGGAAGATATATAAATATATTTAGCCTTTACTTTACATTGGAGTAGTGAAATTAGAGGGAGAGCATATCAAAGGAGAAAGCAGGAAGAAAAAATGAAGGGGAAGCTGAGTTTCACAAAGAGGTTCATATCTCCTATGAGATTGTTGGATCGTTGTAAACAAGTTTTGGTGAGAATTCTGTTCTCTTCTTCCACTCACAAAACTGTCACAAATCAGTCCTCCTCCACCACCATAAACTTCTATAATGCATATTATTGCCCAGATTCTCATTATAATGAAGCCATTTCAGACTGCATAGAATTCTTCAAGCAATCTGCATCCACTGATGACAAAATATGTTGCAATGTTTGAGCTTTTCTGCTACAGTAATGGAGTCCCTGTGTTCAGCTCAATACAAATGTAAAGAAATGAGAGTTTTGGTTTCAGTGAGTATCATGCATCCATGTATTGTTTTCTTCCTTAGTGCCTTTCTGATAAAAGATTGGTAGACTGTAAATAATTATGTTCAAGTTCTATAGAGCTTTTATATACTAAACTCCATTTTCATGGTCAAAAGGATTGCACCATGGTTAAGAAGAACTGGTCATGTCTGCTTTTGCTTTGGTTGAAATATAGATTATCCATATACTTGAATTGAGTTGGAGCTGTAATTGGCCAGGTACAATTTCAACATCAACACATGTTAGCACAATGGACTGCCTGCATGTATATTGTATTGTAATGGCTTTGTACGTAGAGACAATGATTTTTGCAGTATTAAAGTTGAAATTTGCTAAGCGTGGGGTTTTTATATTATATGTGCCCAATTAAGATTATATGGTCATGTTAATAATATAAGTAGTTGGAATGTCAAGTTGATCGACCTTGTCAACAACTCTTAATAGACTAAACGTTCCAATTACGTTGGAAACAATATCATAAAAAAATTACGTGTCACGTTGTGTGCTATGCATAAAAATGAAGTATCCAACATGTTTGATTGAATCAATAGTTTATTCTCCTTTCCTTAATAGCAAGCTCTGGACTCTTACCTGTGTATCCAAAAGATTTGATTAAATAATTCTCTAATTTTATATGATCTCTTTCATTTGAGTTCATGCCATGTGATCTAATTTTAACAGTTGTCATCAGAAATAACTGTCAACTTCAAATAGTGAAAAAACTTTCGTCCCAAAACAATGACATCTTCAACAAGGTCACTGTTTTGGGTGTAATTGTTTTCGCTTCTAGGGTGTAATCTATTGTATAATAGTTAGATTACAATTTTTTTTAATTTTCAACGAGGTCACAATTTTGGGTGTAATTTTTTTTTGCTTCCAGGCTGTAATCTATTGTATAATAGTTGATTACAACAGCTTTGGGTGTAATTGTTTTTGCTTCTAGACTGTAATCTATTGTATAATAATTGATTACAATTTTTTGTTTGTAAGTTGTAATCTGTTGCATAATTGTAATTTCTTTCGCTTGTAGGTTGCAATCTATTGTATAATAGACTGCAGTTCTTCTTGTTTGTAGGTTTTAATTCATACATAACAGTTGACATCAATTCTTCCCAGTTCTAAGTTGTAATCTATTGTAAAAATAGCTAAGTGCAATTCCTTACACTTGCAGATTGTAATCTAATGCGTAATAGTTGAATGTTAGTTATGCTTATGATATATATATCCACGCTAGACTTGTTCATTAGTAGTTGATTGTTAGTTATGCTTATGATATATTCATCAGCTACACGCTAGACTTGCTGATTAGTATAATGATCTTATGATTTTTAAGAAAATAAAAGAATCATTTTTTTCATTTTTTTTGGATTTCAAATTAAAATATATGTATTTATATTCAACGTTTGTAATTTAATTGATGAGGATGATGATACCTTCTTTGATTATGCTCTTTATCAAAATTTTGATCCACTAATTTCCCATCACAACTTAACTAAAAGATAACTAAATGTATAATCTTACAATTACTGTCAATAATTCACCTCCAACAATTCATCCCCGTGGAAAATTTACCACCAGCAATTCATTGCTGTGGAAAATTCACCACGAGCAATTTCCTAATTGTGATAATTCATCGCATATACAATTGAGAAATCGCTGGTGGTGAACTTTCCATGATGATGAATTGAACTTTCCACCGTGATGAATTACTGGTGGTGAATTTTCGTAGAGATAAATTTGTCATGACGATGAATTGAAGTGAATGAATTCATATTAAATAAAATGCACTGAACAGTGGAAACAAGCTTTGAGAACCTGTCAACGAACAGAGAAGAACATCCTGAGTGCAGGGAAATGAGAGAACATAAGGCCATGCCATATTACAGAGGACTTGAAATTTAAAGAGAAAGTCATCAGATGCATTGCTGGAAAAATATAGTCAACGCTTTTGTGGAGTTGAAAGAAGGTAAACAGCACAAAGATGTGATAACGTGTAAGTTGTCAATTTAAAATTCCATAAATTTGACCTATTTTTTGAATAGTTATTTAATTAATGCACAAGTCTAAGGATGTTCATCAAGATTTATGCATAAATTTCATTACATGTTAAAGATTATCAAGGGCATAGTTTGATTGTATTAGGTTGATCTAGAATTTAAACTTATGTATTGGTAAGATCAGGTTTAAAAAAGTTAAAAGAATGTTTTTAAAAAGTAAAATAAAAAATCAGATATTTCTTTAAGTTGGGATGTTCAAATTTAAATAGATATCTTGAATTTTAGATATTTAATTTTATTAAAAAACAATTTTATGTTTTTAAATAGTTGTTATGGAAAAATGAAATTTGGTTTCTTTTTTTAATTGAATATTCATTTCAAATAGATTGATATCTAGTTCATTCAAATTCAAAAAATTTCCCTCAAATTTGCTTTAGTTTTGGACTTAGACTTGCAATTATAATTTTATGATGATGTACTTTTAACATACTTAGCTTTGGTCATATGGATGACAATTTTATATTACATATTTTTTTGAAAAAAGAATATGATTCTATTTAATTTTAAACTTTAAATCATTTTAATTTTTTTAAAAAAAAATTTAAAACAAGAATATCTCTGAAACTTGAAAACTATATCTTTTAATTACTTTTAATTTTTAAATATGTTTTAAAAATATATTATGAGTCAAGCTTGACATTTATAGATGTTGGGTTGTTTAGACACTTTCCATATTAGATACTTTCTGAGGGATAGGACATACTCACCACACTATCTAGAGATGTTAGGTTGTTTTTAGTAGTAAAATCAGTTATTTATTTAAGTTGGGATGTTCCAAATTTAATGGATATCTTGAATTTTAGACATTTAATTTTATTAAAAAACAATTTTATGTTTTTAAATAGTTGTTATGGAAAAATGAAATTTGGTTGTTTTTTTTAATTGAATATTCATTTCAAATAGATTGATATCTAGTTCATTCAAATTCAAAAAATTTCCCTCAAATTTGCTTTAGTTTTGGACTTAGACTTGCAATTATAATTTTATGATGATGTACTTTAACATACTTGGCTTTGGTCACATGGATGACAATTTTATATTGCATATTTTTTTGAAAAAAATAATATGATTCTATTTAATTTTTAAAACTTTAAATCTAATTTTAATTTTTTTTTAAATTTTAAAACAAAATATCTCACAAACTTGAAAAACTATATCTTTTTTTAAAAAATTAATAAATTTTTAAATATGTTTAAAAAATATATTAGCAGGTCTAAAGCGACATTATAAGATGTTGGGTTGTTTTAGACACTTTCCTAGATACTTTCTAGAGGATAAGACATACTCACCACTATCTAGAGATGTTAGGTTGTTTTTTATTAAAATAAAAAATCAGATATTTATTTAAGTTGGGATGTTCAAATTTAAATGGATATTTTGAATTTTAGATATTTAATTTTATTAAAAAACAATTTTATGTTTTTAAATAGTTGCTATGGAAAAATGAAATTTGGTTGCTTTTTTTAATTGAATATTCATTTCAAATAGATTGATATCTAGTTTATTCAAATTCAAAATTTTTCCTTCAAATTTGCTTTAGTTTTGGACTTAGACTTGCAATTATAATTTTATGATGATGTACTTTAACATACTTGGCTTTGGTCACATGGATGACAATTTTATATTGCATATTTAAACAAAAAAAATAATATGATTTTATTTAATTTTTAAAACTTTAAATCTAATTTTAATTTTTTTAAAAATTTTAAAACAAAATATCTCACAAACTTGAAAAACTATATCTTTTTTTAAAAAATTAATAAATTTTTAAATATGTTTAAAAAATATATTATGAGTCCAAGCTTGACATTATAGATGTTAGGTTGTTTTAGACACTTTCCATATCCTTTCTTATGTTAAATACTTCTTAATCACATCATTTACCTCACAAGGTTTGTTAGAGAACATGAGAAGATTGAGAGGGGCCTCCATAAGCCACATCATTCTTCCCAATTTTATCTAAGGAATTAGATGAAGTAAATAATGTAACCAATAAATCTCTACAATGCTTTGTGTAGTCAACCAAAGAAAACAAAAGAATTGGATGAGGCCCCTATAAGCTTCATCATTTATTTTTATTGTTCATCCAATGTAACATAGATAAATAAGGAGACATGTGTTAAAAAAGACAAAAATAGTAGAGATTACCAACATAGACTAATTTTTTTATCTTGTCCAAAAAATTTATACTTCTAGGTAATGATTGTTAATCAAATATAAAAATAAAGACATACAAAATTTGTGTTAAGAAAATCTCATTACACCTTTCTAAATAGTGGATGCAAAAAGATTAAGGTGAAATTGGAGGTAGTGCTTTGGTTCTAATGATTTTTGATACCCAACCCTTAACACCCAAGGAAGATATATCTCAACATATATATCTACTTATCAAGATATATCTAGTTAATCTCAACATATAATTCTTATTGAAAATATATAGTAGCTTTGGATATCCAAGCAAATTAGAAATCTAGTATGAGTGGACCAAATAGCTAGTCGATTGGACTAAATATCTAGTCGATACTAAAAAACTTCAATTTGATTGATATGATTAATGACATTATATTACTAGATTTTTTATGAAATTATTGGGGTTTCAGAAGAAAAAATTTATAATTTTTAAATATAAAAAATTCAATCATTAAACTTAATTTTTAATTTATTTATCATTTTTCAAACAAAATTTATTTATTTTATTGGTGAATCTATTTAAGTAAAAAAAGAGAGAGTCTAAGTCAGTGATAAAATTAAGAAAAGATTCATATTTTATATAATAAAATATTGATGAATTCTAGATACGTGAATTAATTTTCATGGCGAGTCATTTCTATTTTTGAAAAAGTATAATTTTTCTTAGCAAATTTATGCACATCACTATGCATTTGTCTAGAATCTTAGGGAACATTAGCTAAGTACATTAATTACTATGGTGAATCCTTTTAAAAAATATTCTTATAGAACAATAAATTATTGACTTGGGCTAACCATAAGATCAAATATTATCAAAATTTTAGGTTCACAAATATCCACACAATTGGTTGACTAGTCCTTCCATATTTTATTTTGTTTTCTATAGTGCTAGAGTAGTGGTCTAGGGGTGACAAGCACCAGTGGGGTCAAGAGGTAGTGCCCCTTGTGGGGTTAATAAATAATCAAACAACCAAAAAAAATAGTTGGATATAAATTTTAAATGACAAATGTTTATTATCTCCCAAAATAAAATCATAGTCATTAGATTAGAGAGGAAATTGATGGTGTTAAATTAAGCTTTATTCCTTCACATATTGAAGGAGGAAAAAACATAAATATTAAGTGATTTAAATTTATTTCTTTTGATATGTAGATGTTTTAATATTGAATATAGAGAATCGAAATTACAGTGAACTGAATCCACAGTTCATCAAATAAGATCAGCAAGACATAATCACTTTACAATTACAAACGCCTTTAGTTCAATCTAACAAACTTAACAGTTGTCACAACCTTACAAATAAAATGACATATAAGTGTTTACGAATACAGGAGAATGCACAGGAAAGATTGTTCAAAAAATTCTATAGATACTAGAAGATCGGTAAGAAAATTATAATCTATACCACTACGCAGCCAATAGGATTGAAATTTCAGCTTCAATATTCTGCTCCATTACTCCTTCCATTTACATAACAAGTTGTTGGGGTCCTCTTTGTCTAGTAACTCTAACTGCCTTATTCATCTCCTTCTAAAGTTCCTCAAAGGCTCTTTTAAAAACTTCAGGTTCCTTTGTGCTGAATGAAGATCCTTCACTATGCAATCCCCTAAATTTCTCCAAGGACTTCTTTGCATGAAATGAGACCTGCAATGAAAAAAAAGCATACGTGAGTCTTCTTTCAGACTCAGTAAGCACCCTCTTTACTCCCATAAACTTTTCATTGTTCCTCGCCTTCCATATGTTCCATAAAACCTCGTTAGTGAGTAAATTCTAGAACAACTTGCAATCAAAATTAATTTTGAGATTACAAAACAAAATATCATGCCAACTGATTTTACCATCTTTGTTCCAAATATTCAATCCATGACAAAAAAGATTCCAGATTTATGTTGCATATAAACACTCAAAAAGAATGTGATTAATAGATTCAGGTTTCCTACAAAGGCTGCATATATCCAGATCCATACAGTTAGTTTTGAAAGGTAATCTATGTAAAATGACCAACCATTTGAAGCAAGCCTATTTGGGCTCCATTGACTCATGCCAGACAAAAAAAAGAGTATTCTACCACTCCTTATGGTTCAAAGAAATATCCCAACATTTATTAACATGTTCCAGAATAGAATCAGTTCTTTTCAATTCAATATAGATCAATTTAGCTTTGATACAGTTAATAGGAGAACCATCTTTCCAGGAGACATTACTAGCAACATTATAATATTGATCAATAGTCCTGGGAAAGCATGCATTTTTGCATGCTTCCACCAAAGTTGAGTAAGTTCTAAAATGGGAATTAGGAAGACCAAACTGCTCTCTAATGTTGTCCAGCTTATCAGCTCCCCATCTAAGAGGATATTAGCAAAGGTTTTAATGCCTTTATTATGCCACATTTTAGCAGAGAAATCTTGGAGGAGGGCAAGTTTTTTTCCCTTATGTTCAAGGTTCCACCATATAGAACTGTGAGGATTGCATTTCATGTTCGTATTAAGAGTTATGCTAGTATTCTTAAGATAAACAGTGTGTTTGGAAATTTCCCACACCTTCCACAGGCTTTTGAAGACAGCAGACCCTACAGGGACCATTGAATGTTCACCGAGGAGAATGAAATTTAGGGGTAGAAACTTCCAAGATTTGGCCTACTTTGGCACTTCCTGTTCAATATTCCTTCTGACCAAGACCTTCCAAGGCTCATTTCCTTCCAACGACCTCAGAATCCACTTAGAAGCAAGAGCCACCCCTTGCAACCTGAGGTCCTTCAGGCCAAATGCCCCTTGCATTTTACTTAAGCAACACCACTCCCACTTGACAGAGTGCCTCTTTTTAGTACCCTTACCATCCGACCAGAGGAAAATTCTTATTTTTTTTAATGTCATTCACTTGGTAACTACTGAACAACCATCTAGACGCATAATAAATGTTGTATGAAGCAAGCACCTTTTGACAAACTTGCCTTCTGACTACTAGTGAGAGGTAATGCCTATTCCATCCACAAATTTTTCTCTCAATTTTAGAGCTGACCCAATTCCACATATCCTTTAGGTCTGGGCTAATGGAAAAAGGAATTCCTAAGTACCTCACAATCTTATGGGGACCTCCCCACTGAAAAAAAAATCTGTACAGCCAGTCAGGCAGCTCCTCTTTCCACCCAAGAAAGGTGGACTTGGCTCTGGAAATCTTGGCTCCTAGGGCAAGATAGAAAAGCTTGAGCTTCTTCATTAAGGATTCCAAATTGTTCTGCTCAAGGTCCATGAATATGGAAGTATCATCAGTGAACTAAACATTGATTAGATCATTATGATTAGGGAGGCATATACCTATGTAGATGTTTTAATAAAATTTATCTAAAAAAATAAGATGAATAAGAATAACCCTTTATCAACTAACTACACATTATCATACATTTTTAATCCATACATGAATCTCTATGATTTTCTATTGATAAAATAGGAGGGTAGTCATATTCATACCTCATCTTCTTACAACAACCCTAAAAGATCTATTACAAGCATTGGATAAATTATAAGGAAAATACCTATCATAAATTACAAATAAAACCTCAATTTCTTATCCATACAAACATTCAAAAAGTAATATTAGTACAAAAAATGTATGCTACATGTATTCTTTGTAATCATCAAATTTATGGCCTTCTATATGGTGTTTAGAGGTCATGATAATAAAGGAGAGAAAGAAGAATATTGGTGTCATAGATCACAACTCAATATTGGTAAGTCATCCTCAATGGTTTTGTTTTTACTATGGGGCTACAAGGTTTCTGAGGCCACAACACAGCCCTTGAAAGTAAATATGACCCTAAAAGAAAGCAAGAATTAGTAGTAATGGTAATATTGCCTCAAAAATAAGTGGAAATATAAAATCAATGATGAAATATGATTTATATTTTTAATGTGAATCATAAAAGTTAAACTATTAGATTCCAATCACACATTATTTATTGTGGCAAAATAATGTAATTTAAAAATTTAATAAAATAATGCTCATGAAATTTAACTAGTGTTGAACTAAATTTTCATAAAAATACATCAATTTAGTTGTACTCATAACTTGTCCTATTAATCACAAAAACTATTCACCATTTGAAAAATATTCACAACTAAAAAACTGGACATCATATTCTACACATTCAAAATAAAATTTATGTTGCAATCATTTGAGGTCAAGTGAAGGTGGTTGTACATAAGAGGTTTGATTTTCCTATTTTAATACTATTAAATAATAGTCATAAATATAATTGATAAAAAAATCTAAAAATATCCATCACAACCTTAAACATTAAATTAATTTGTTTGTAATATATATATATATATATATATATATATATATATATATCCTTAGATCATTTACATATTAACATATTTTAACATCCATCAAAATGAAAAAATATCATTTTTATAAAAGATTTCAATCTTTAAACTTAATTTTTAATTTATTTATCATTTTTCAAACATTTTTTTTTTATGAATTTGTTTAAGTAAAAAAAGAAAGAGCCTAAAACAATGATAAATTAAGAAAAGACTCTTATTTTTTAATAAAATCTTAATGAGTGCATTAATTTTCATGGTGAGTCATTTCTATTTTTGAAAAAATATTATTTTTCTTAGCAAATTTATGCACATCACTAAAAATTTATTGAAAATGTTAGGGAACATTAACTAAGTACATTAATCACCATGATGAATCCTTTAAAAATTATTCCTATAGAACAATAAAGTATTAACTTGGACTAACCATAAGATCAAATATTAACAAAATTTTAGGTTCATGAATATCCACACAATTAGTTGACGTACTCTGTCATATTTTATTTTGTTTTCTATAGTGCTAGAGTGGTGGTATAGGGTTGACAAGCACCAACAAGCTCAAGAGGTAGTGCCCCTTGTGGGGTTAATAAATATTCAAACAACCCAAAAAAAATTTAGATACAAATTTCAAATGACAAGTGTTTTCATCAGATTAGAGAGGATATTGATGGTGTTAACTTAATATTTATTACTTAACATATGGAGGGAGGAAAATACTTAAATATTAAGCAATTTAAATTGATTTCTTTGACATGTATATTTTTTTAACAAAATTCATCTAAAAAATGAAGATGAATAAGAACAATCCTCTTATCAACTAACTACATGTTATCATACATTTGTAATCCATACATGAATCTCCATGATTTGTCTATTGATAAAGTAAGAGGGTAGTCATATTCATACCTCATCTTGTTACAAAAACCCCAAAAGATCCATTACAAGCATTGCATAAATTACCTATCATAAATTGCATATAAGACCTCAATTTCTTATTGATGAAGGAGCATCCAAGGTGTGAGAGTGACCTTGCATCGACAAGAAAAAAAAAAAATTCAGATTAGTTTCTTTTCAATAAGGGCTGAGTCAATTTTTGTTGGCTGAGTATGGCTGGTCTAGTTTTGGACTTCGGGCTAGTGGCTTACACCGTGATGTGAATAGGCAGATAGCGGCATCAGTGATAATGCTTAAATCACAAAGGATTGTATGAGGCATGGCGGAACTCCGACACATGAAAAGAGTAGACATTGGAAAGGATGAGTTTCAGGCTTCACAAGTTGGAGGTAAAGCTTATGCTTTACTTGGAAGATGGTAGACAGTACGAGGGAAGGTCAAACTCTGACTCTCAATGATTTGTGTTTTAGAAAATTGGTTCATTGATAGGATATGTGGATTTCGAAGAGACATGGTTCCTTGTCTCTTTGACATGGCGATAGCGAAGGTGACAACAATGAATGGTTGTGAAAGTTCTCAACAAAGGGAGATGCATATATCAGTAGGATGAGTTGACGAGTCCCTTCGACATTCTGAATCAAAGAGAAGGGTGTGTATTGGCGAGACATCTTATGGAGTCTGTTCGATGCTTTGTTGGTGTCAGAAAAGGGCTCTTTCGATGAGACTCAACGTTATTAGGGAAAGTGGTTTTGGTGTCCCCTCGACATAGCGAAGACATGGCATTGACTTTTGTGGGACCTGATAGGAAGGAGATGATGATGTGTACAGATAGATGGAAAATGGTGATTAGACGACAGGTCAATTCACATCATTGTTGCGAATTGGGAATGATGATGAGGATGGCAATTGATGAGATGGTGAATATCGATGTGACATGGAATTATCTCAGTCTAATAAGTAGTAGTGTCATCAATGGTTTTAAGAAAGGTGGTTAAGGTGTGAAGATGGTGATCGATGGCGTGTTTGGGAAGATAGAGTAGACATCGAGGTATCTGCCTTGGAGAGCTTGATGATTCATTGGACGACGAGGTGGTACTAAGGAAAAATGGGTGAAAACATTAAATGAAGATTGGATTACAGGAAACCCTAGATGGCTAACGTAAGAATATTTCTTGTTGAGAAAATAATATAAATGCGATAGGAAGAGGGAAGATGGCGACCAA
>VDFB02156352.1:0-43928 GCA_007258455.2 Sequoia sempervirens | reverse complement strand
TCGATATAAAGGTCATAGAATAAACAATTGTCAAGCTTTGAAAAATCTAGTACAAGATTTAATTGACAATGGTACCATTACAATTGAGGGACATCATACCAATGATGATCATCAAGCATTCAAAGATCCTTTTCCAAACTACCAAAAGGGGGAAACATCGGATACCAAAGCCAAAAGTATACATAATGTTGAAGACAATATAATCCGTCACATTCACACAGATGATAATCGGATTAATGTTATGAAAATCAAAGGAAAACAAGAATATCAACAGGTTAATGTAACAACAAGAGGTCAAGAAAAGGTTGTTTTAAAAGGAAGTTCATCTAAAGCAACTATTTCTTCTCCAACTCAGTATAATTTGGTTGATCAATTGAGAAAAACATCAGCTCAAATATCCATTCTTGAACTTCTCAAAATATCCCCCATACACAAGAATATTTTAGAAGAAGCTCTTGTAAACACAACTGTTGATACTGATCTAGATGCAAACAAATTTCAAGCCATGGTGGGACATTTATCTTCCCCCACTTGTCTTTCATTTTCTGACAAAGATGATGCCTCTATGACACATCCACATAATTCTTCGCTCTACCTTGAAGTCATGATCCATAAACATCGAATTAGACGTGTCTTAATAGATGGAGGAGCCGGTTTGAATATTTGTACCTTAAAATTAATAAATGCCTTAGGAATATCAGAAAATGAAATTGATCCACGAAGGAAGATAACCATCAAGGCATATGATGATGAGGAAAGAGCTTCTAAAGGATTAATATTATTGCCTATCAAAGTGGGACCTGTTGTGAAGAATACTTTTTGTCAGGTTCTAGATCGAGATCTGTCTTATAACATACTTTTGGGTCGTCCATGGATCCATGATATGCAAGCAGTACCATCAACATATCATCAATGTATCAAGTTTCCATATGATGGACAAGAAATAACTATACAAGCTGATTACAATAGTACCCAAACTTGTTCAAATCTTAGAGTAACTCAAGATGTCTTTATGCCACACAATAGAGAAGCTCTTGTTGTTTCTTCTTCCAATCTACAAGTTCAATTGCAAGAATTGACAAAGAATCTTGATACTATGCTGAAGTTTAAAGACAAAGGGGTAGGTGAATATTCACTATCTCTTTCTACTTTACCTCCTTCTCCAAGATCACATGGTTTGCCAACTTTATCAAATCAAAAGATTGCAACCGCTTCTACATCTCAAGCTTCTGTCCCAATCACAAAGTTTGATGGAAAATTCATTAGAGCAAATACCACTGAAGAAGAAGCTGAAGATAGGGATATCCTAAATTGGCTATACAAAGATGAAGATGAATCTCTCTTGCACATTAAGTTGCCTAAAGAACAATATGGTAAGGGGTACGCTATCATGCAAAAGATGGGCTATGAAGGGAATGGTCCTATAGGGAAACAAAGAGAAGGAATTGTGGAACCAATTCAACCTATTTCAAAGCATTCAAGTGATAAAACAGGACTTGGATATGGTAAAGATAAAGAAGAATCTACTTCACAGCAGACACAATTAATTCATGAAGGAGGATCCGTGTCAGATAAATCTCATGAATCAGTTTTCCAATTGCAAAATAGTTCAGATACTGATTCTAATGAATATGAATGGGACACCATTTATAATGATGAATTTTGGAGGGATAAACAAGTTGATACTATACACAAATATGCACCTGTTCTTATACAAGGAGAAGGCTCAAGGTCTCCACTTGATTTTGTTTTACAAAGCGATCATGACTCAAGTAAGGAAGAATCAGATCCTAACGAGATTGACAATCAACAGGAGAATACCATCATAGACCTTGTCTATCATGAGGATGATAACCATATCATGACTTTGACAATTCAAGACCTTACCCAACCTAATGATCCTATGCCCTTAGTTTATCCAGTACTTATAGATTGGGACATTGACGCACCTATCCATATTCCTACATTCAGTAATGATGAAGACATTATAACCTTCCTTTGTTCCTCAAATGAAGAAAATAATTGTTTCATTCAAGAATCTTATACTCATGATTTTGATAAGGAGAGTGTCAAGTCTCTTAGCTGCAAAATAAATGAAATAAAAGATGAATCTATTGGTGAAAACCGAAAAATGGCAGTGATAGATCAAAAAAAGAGAAAAATAAAGAGCGAATCCGACAGTGAAAACCTTTCTGAGGCACTGAAGGATGAGAAACTTGACACTCTTCCCAAGTATTATCATGAAAGATCTTCTATTTTGATCGAACCAACAGAATCAATCAACATAAGTACAGCAGAGCAGCCAAAAGTTTTGCAAATTGCAGCATCATTAACAGTTGAAGAAGTCCAGAAATTCATGCAATTCTTGAAGGATAATCAAATTAACTTTGCTTGGTCATATGCTGATATGCCAAGGTTAGATCCTAATCTGATAATGCATCATTTATCTATCAAACCTGGGATAAAACCTGTAAAGCAAAAGCTCAGAAAGATGCATCCACATGTTGCATTATTGGTCAAGGAAGAATTAAAGAAGCTTTTAGATGTTGGATTCATTCGTACTATTGACTATGCAGAATGGATTTCAAACATTGTACCTGTTTCAAAGCTAGATGGAAGGATCAGAGTTTGTACAGATTTCAGGGATTTAAATAAAGCTTGCCCCAAAGATGATTTTCCTTTGCCTAACATAGACATGATTGTAGACTTAACTGCTGGCCATGCAATGTATTCATTAATGGATGGATTTTCAGGATACAACCAGATAAAAATTGCACCAGAAGATCAAGATAAAATAGCGTTCACATGTCCTTGGGGTACCTATTGCTGGAATGTAATGCCATTTGGGTTAAAGAACGCTGGAGCTACTTATCAAAGAGCAATGACAACTATTTTTCATGATATGATGCATAAATTCATGGAAGATTATGTTGATAATTTACTTGCCAAATCTCATACACAAGATGAACACCTGGAAATCTTGTCAAAAATCTTTATTATAATGGAGAAGTTCAATGTTCGACTAAATCCAAAGAAATGTGTCTTCGGTGTTACATCTGGAAAACTCCTAGGGTACATTGTTTCAGAAAAGGGTATAGAAGTTGATCCAGAAAAGGTACAAGCTATAATGGACATGCCCCCACCACGAAATATCAGTCAATTAAGATCATTGCAAGGAAGATTGCAGTCTATTAGAAGGTTTATAGCTCAACTGGTAGACAAAAGCTTGCCATTTCCACATTTATTGCATAAAAATGTTCCATTTAAATGGGATGACAAATGTGAAGCAGCATTCAATCCGATCAAGCAATATCTTACGCATTCACCAGTTTTAATTCCACCTATTCCAAGAGAGCCACTCATACTCTATATTTCAGCAACAGAAGTATCTTTGGGTGCATTGCTAGCACAAGAAGACTCTACAGGTAAAGAAAGGTCCATATATTATATCAGTAGAACCTTAACAAGACATGAGTTAAACTACAATTTCATTGAAAAAGCTTGTCTTGCAGTAGTGTTTGCTTCTCAAAAGTGGTGACATTATATGTTGGCTCATACAGTCAAGCTGATAACAAAGATTGATCCATTGAAATACCTATTAAGTAGAGCTACTTTAACAGGAAGACTTGCAAAATGGGTAATGATCTTAAGTGAGTTTGATATTCACTATGTAGATCGAAAAGCTATTAAAGGATAGGTCATTGCAGATCAGTTGGCTGAAGCTCCTTTACAAGAAGACAATCCAATGCACATTGAGTTTCCTGATGCAGATGTCTTTATACAACAATTCAGAGACCGTGGGCATTGTACTTTGATGGATCTTATACACAATATGGCTCGGGGCAGGGATTCTTTTTGTTACACCTGAAGGACATACCATCTCACGATCATATCGGTTGATGTTTCCTTGCACAAATAACATAGCTGAATATGAGGCATTACTCATAGGATTGAAAATAGCTTTGGAATGGCAAATTACAGAGCTGGAAGTTTATGGTGATTCACAACTTGTCATTAATCAAATTAATGATGATTATCAAACTAAAGATGATAAGTTGCTACCATACAAGAACATGGTGGATGATTATAAGAAATATTTTGTGTCAATTAAATTTTCACAAATATCAAGGATTGATAATAAAGCTGCAGATGCAATGGCTACCATTGCTTCCTTATTACAAATATCAGAAGATCAAACCAAGTATGAATTCTTGGTGGAACAATTGTTTTCTCCCGCATATGATAATCCTGAAACCCAAGTTATATGTCATTTGACTGGTTCAGATTCACCTTTATATGGCAAGACTTATACCTATTTGAAAGATAACATCTTGCCTTCAGATTTATCCCGCAACCAAAAATAGAATTTCATTCGTCAATCATCCCGTTATACCTTAATTGCCAATATCCTTTATCGACGTGGTCTTGATGGTACACTCCTTAGATGTCTTGAACGCGACGAATCTGAAAAAGCCTTACAAGAGGTTCACGGTGGTATTTGTGGAACTCATTCGAGTGGTTTGACCTTAGCGAAGAAACTTGTCAGAATGGGATACTATTGGCCTACCATGGAGCAAGATTCTTTTACTTTTGTCAAGAAGTGTTCTAAATGCCAGATCCACGGGAATCTTATTCATGCACCTGCACAAGAACTGCAACCTTTCATTTCGACATAGCCTTTTTCTCAGTGGGGATTAGATCTTGTTGGTAAAATACATCCTTCATCGTCAAATGGTCATAAATTTATCATTACAGCTACTGAGTATTTTACAAAATGGATTGAAGTTGTTCCTCTAACAACAGTGACTGGTAAACAGATATCTTCATTTATCCTGAATTACATTATTTGTAGATATGGAATTCCTAATTCTATTGTTATGGATAATGGAAGACTTTTTAAGAATCAGGATATTGATGAACTTTGTGAAAGATTTCACATCCAACACAGGTTCTCTACACCTTATTATCCACATGGTAATGGTCAAGCAGAAGCTTCTAACAAAACCATCTTGAAGATATTGAAGAAAATAGTAAATGATGCTGGACGTGATTGGCATGTTCAACTCAACCCAGCTTTATGGGCATATAGAACCAGTGTTCGCACACCAACAGGAGCTACACCATATGCTTTAGTCTATGGAGCAGAAGCAATTTTACCATTAGAAGTTGAAAAACCTTCGCTTAGGGTTTCACTCAAGGGATTGATAAGTGATGAAGACTACAGGGTTTCTCATCTCCAAGAGCTCGAACTGTTAGATGAAAGACGCCAACATGCAACTGATCACTTGAAAGGTTATCAACAAGTCATGTCTCGTGGTTATAATCACAGAGTTAAACCACGGGCATTTCAAGTCGGTGACTTAGTTTTGAGAGAAAATCTGCGTAATCAGCAAGACAGAGAAAAGAAAGTCAAATTTGAACCTAATTGGATTTGGTCCATTTGTTATCATAGCAGCATATGGTTTTGGTGCATATCAGCTATCCACATCAGAGGGGGACCTGTTTGAAGAGCCAATCAATAGTATTCATATGAAGAGGTTCTATGTCTAAAAAGTCCTGAAAAAATAAAAAAATCATAAAAGTCCAAAATTTTTTAAAAATCATAAAATGTCTTGAAAAAATAAAAAAAAATCATCATAAAAAAAGTCCTAAAAATCAAAAAATCATAAAAAGTCCCAAAAAATCAAAAAAAAAAAATATAGAAAAGTTTTGAAAAAGTGCAATAAAAACAAGTGGTGAAAACTTGGCAAACAAGCGCTACTTGTGATCAACATGGGCTCCTTCATTTATTAGTTTATGTCTTGTTTTCACTTTCGGCATCATCCATCCATGTCTATCATCTGTATATATCTTTCATTATCCATATCATGTAGTGGGAATCTTTAGGTTTCATCATGGCTTGATGAAATTTGTACATATCTTTTATCTTTAGGTTGTGTTTACACTAGGGGCAAAACGCAGAAACATACAAGAGAGGGGTAATGAGCTTTTAGAATATTACAAAACAGATAGATAACAATTTGACAAGACACAACAAACATTGTCGTATCAAATCGATCACAAACATATTCATGCCAATGAAAATCGAAACAACATGATCCAAACAACTATTGAAGTGAGAATATCAATGATGATAACCAAATTGGATGATCTTAATCTGAATAATGTTTGAAATACTTTAAGCAGGATTTGAATGGTTGTTTGATTTTTCTATCATATCTCTGGAGCTATTCAATGATGTATTGAACTAGAAAAGCAAGGAAGGAGTATGATTTTTCTTTGTCTGTTGTTTGCGAGGAAATCATTAGTACTATGCAAATTGGTCGCGAGACATGCTCTACTATGTATCATGGATGACATTTCGGAATTTGCATGGGAAAAGGATTAACTCTTGTCTGTTTATGCAAGCAATACTCAGGTCATCTTGGTTCAATTATACCTAGATGCTTGTATTAACTTGCTATATTAAAAATCATGAAAGCAATACTTAGGTCATCACTAGTGCTAACATACCCTTTGATGCTTGTATTAACTTTCAACATTTCAAAGCTCTATGATGATACAAAAGCATAAATAAGCTCTCCAAATGGAAATATTGTATGAATTTCCTGCATGGTTAGTATAGATTGCATTCATGTTAGAATTTGCATTTTGCATTTATAAATTTCTAAAAAGCTGGTAAAGAATCAAATGTTTATATCTTTTCAAATACATGACTGAGTATATTTTGACATTCACAAAAACATCATTTGCATTAGAAAAATCATAAAAAGCATACATTACATACATCATATACCATATATATCCATTCATCAAATAAACATCATCTCAAACAATTATAAATAGCATGCATCATGCAACTATCATATAGTACACATCATATGGATACACATCATATATCATGTAAAATCATCACTGCATTTCATATATCTCAAAAATGAATGTCAAAATGTACAAGGATTTCAACTACAAAAGATATAATATCATAAAAAATGTGATCATCTCACAGTATATACAAAATGTCTCAATAGAATATCATAAAAGAATCATATACAATGCACTAGGCAGAGCTATCCTCTGATGGAGCTGGCCTAGGACCTGTACCACCTGCCCCTGATGGACCTATATCACCTGCACCTGATGGACCTACTCCGCCTGTCCCTGGTGGCCCTCTAGGAGGTAATGGCTGTGTCACACCCCTACTAGTAGTACGAGAGCGACCATGAGTAGATCGTGACTGAGTGTAGCTCTCTCTCTGCTCAGGTGGAACTGAATCATGATATCTAGTCTGATAGAACTCTGCCTCTCGTGTGGCTCTGGTAACCTCCCTCATCATGTCACCTGGAAAAGTGCTACCTGCTACTCTCTGTAGGCTATCTACTAAGGCAATGGCCTGCTCACCCCACTGTCTAGCTGCGTCTCTCTCAGTAGTAATCGAAGTCACCTGACCCTGCAACTGTGAAATCAAGGCCTGTGCCTGTGATAACTGAGCCTGCAAGCTCTGTACTGTACTCTGCAGAGACAATATCTGACCTGCTACAGTCGGATCTATGGAAGGGGATGGGTCAATGTGCCTCATTCGTGGTCCACCTCTGCCTCCTCTACCTCCTCTGCCACCTCTCCTACCACCTCTCCTACCACCTCTATCTCCACCCCTATCATCACCACCATCATCTCCATCTGAGTCTTCATCTCCACTACTCTCCTCATCATCACTGTCCTCTGAATCATCATCTCCTGACTCCGAGTCCCTCTGTCGACGTCTCTGAGCAATAATAGGAGCAATGGCCTCATCAGGATCAAACATACGTGGTGGTGGATGCTCTAGGACATACTGTACATACTCTGGTGTCGCCCCTGCATCAAGAACATCCACCCGGTAATCCCACATCTGTGCTCCTAAACTGGTGAACTCTGCCACCGCTGCCTCATAAGAGATCCGTGGGCCCCACACTGCAAGCTCTGGCTGTCACCATGCATAAATAGCTGAACCAACGGGCATACCCTGAATCCGACCAAACTGTCGCAATACTCGTCTAGCAAGAAATCTCTCAAGGATCCATGTCGTCCGTCCAATCAAAAATCTAGAAGTACAAACATATGGCATCTCTCTCGCATCCTCTGGCCATGGCTCACAATCCAAATATGGCCTCCAGCATACTGTGTCCAAACTATCTAATAGCCGCTGCCAATATACTAGTTTGCCCAGTCTCGGCTGAGCAATAATATGTGCATATCTCCATCTGTATGCTCGACCAACTGGTCGATGTCCTCGGGTCAATGGACGTAAAACTGCAAAATGCTCCCATGCCCATATCTGTAGTAATGAGCATCCAACAGCAAAACTACAGCCTCTACCATATACGATATGATGTAGCTCGTCATATAGGTGGGCTAGCATACATGTACCCCATGCATACCGTGTCCCCTGCATCACCATACTCTCCAAAACACGACCCCATCCGATCGCAAACCCCTTCAACCTATGGTCGGGGCACAACACACCTCCAATGAATCCTGCAAGCATAGTTGGTAATGGTGGATAGGTATTTGTAATCTCACCCCATGGGATGAAGTATCCGGCAATCTGATCATCTCTAAATATCCGTCTCAAAGAAAGAGTACCCCCAACCTCTCGTCTATCAAAAACAACTATCTCTCCCATCACTGGGATTCATAGGATGCGATATACGTCCTCGGGGGTCACTGTAATCTTGCATGTTGGTAAATGAAAAGTGTTGGTGTTGCTATGCCACCACTCTGCAAGTGCTGTCAATAGGGCCCTGTTGAGGCGAACCTCGGGCATATCAAGTAATGAAGTCAAGCCACATGCATCAATCACATCTCTATCTGACTGTAACAAATGAGAAATCAATGACCATGTGCTCGGAAAAGTCTCTCGTAACTACAAAACACCTAGTCTCTCATGTTCACATACTTCATCAAAACAACATCAATATCAAATCATCCTAACGTATCAATCCAAAACTGAATATTAAACTATTTGTTTTTCATTATCATTATGAAATGCGAATAATATCACAATTATGTTTGTTTTTAACAACCTTAGAAGCAAACGAATCAATCAAACTATTTGTTTTTCATCATCATGGAACGCAAATAATCAACATCAAGTTTCTTTCTAACAACTTTAGGAGAAAACTTATCTATCCTATTTGTTTTTAACAACTTTAAAAGCAAATTTATCGGCTACTATTTGTTCTCCAACAACTTTGGAAACAAATTTATCATTTACAACAACATAAAATCAAAGGCGCTGCAAAATTGGATAAATGCGCTATATAATTCATTATCAGCGCTATAGAATCAATTGCGCTACAAAAAATATTAATAGCACTACAAAATCACTCATATGCGCTATGAAATATTTTGCACTACAAAATTTGTTAATGGCGTTGCAATACATCTCAAGTGTGCTATGAAATCATATGCGCTACGCAAATGATCAAATGCGCTACGAAATCTATCACGGGCACTATGATATCAATTGCGCTATGAAACATGTTAAATGTGCTACGATACACATTAAGGGTGCTACGATATTAAATGCGCTATGAAAAATATTAAATGTGCTACGAAAAATGTTAAGGGCGCTAAAACTCAATTTTTTTGCAATAAACATTGAAAACGTGCGCAAAACAAAAATTTTGAGAAACAGAGATTTACAAGACACATACCGGAGGTCCGTAGTGTGCTGGCCGCTGATGACGTCGGATACGCTCGAAACGGTGCAGGTGAACTGGAAGTGCCATGATTATCAACTCAGAGCTCAATATTTGCAAATTTTACTAGGTTAAAATTGAAAATGACATGGAAAATGACATTTTTAACCTATATAATGGTAAAATTGGGGCATTTTTATCATATTTTCACATAGCAGGGGCAATTTCTTCATCAAATTTTCATTTCATCTCTCTTCGGGTCAATTTCTTCAAATCATTAGTTTTGAACGATGAATCGACATCTTCAAAATCATAAAAATTGAAAATTTCATAAAAATTCATAAAAATCAAAAAAATTCACAAAAATTCAAAATCTTATCGATTCATCGTTCGCGGGGGCATATAGATATCATTATTTCGACAGTCAACATTTGGGGCAAAATTCAAAATTCTTTGAAGCAATGCGTAAAACACATCACTTCAAAGAGGGGCAAAATGTATACACCTAAAAATGGTCACATCATATTGTCTGGTAATTAATTAAATATTTTTAATATTTAATTAAAATCTTTGAATTCTATCTGCATATAAATAAATTTAAATAATTTATTTATATTTCTTCATCGTTTTATTTTGATTAAATAAATAAGTTTATTTAATCATCTTTTCCTATTCATTTCTTAATTAATTAAATAAACATTACGATTTATTTATATTAATTATCGATAATCTTCATTTGAATATCTTATTCAAATAAAGATTAAAATATTATTCTTATTCTAAATATCATGTACAATTAAATATTCCAAAATATTTAATTATTTCCTCTAATTCAATATTCCAAAATCATTTCAAAATTCTTCAAAAATCTATTTATAATTAAATATTTCCAAAAATATTTAATTAAATCTTCTAAAATTTCAAATTCTTCTAAAGTCATATTACAATTAAATATTTCAAAATATTTAATTAAATCTTCCATAGTTTTTAAATTCAAAAATCAAAAATCAATTACAATAAAATTAAATAAATTTATTTATTTAATTTGGGATTTATCTTCAACTCCCGGGAAGCAAACGGTTAAAACAGAAAATTAAATTTCTCTGTTTCTGTGCAGGCTTGTTCCCGTGGGTTGAAGACAGGAATCCATCCTTCTCTCCAACCTCTCAACCTCTCCCATTTTCTTCTCAACCTCTCCATCTCTCACCATTCAAACTTACCAGACAATCTCACAACCGTAGATTCTTGCCAGCCGAGATGGAGCCTGCAAAAGTCTATAAATACAGCTGCCGAGAGCTCCAAATGATATAGAAATTTTAAGCAAGAAAACTATAGCCAAATTACAAGTAGTATTAGCATTCATATCATAAGTCTATTTAGCATAGAATCATAGCATAGCAATAACCATAAAATCATGATATATTTCATTCACAGCCCATGTGCATAATCACAGCCCCTGTCCATATCCGTATCAGCAATCCCATCTTCACCAGCATATAGAATATATTTTCATTTGCATTCTCATTCTACAAGTTGCCATTTGAAGGAAGCCAAGCTTACACAATCTGAGAGCAAAAGCTTCAAAAGAATCACTGTAGATAGAGAAAATGGAACGGTTCTGAAGATTTTGTTTGTTTAAATTTATTTCAATTTCTTTAGTTTAAGGTTTCATTTAGTGTTGTGTTTTCAATTAGATTAACATAAATAAGCATAACACAGTTCCAGATGCTATTGCCAATGACATTCATGTTGTTGTTTAAGACCCAACACTCTTCATATGTTTTAAGAATCAATCTTTTTTATGTATATACCCCTAGACAAGGCTTTTACTATATATAAAATTGCATAGTATATAGATATACTTTAAAATTATTTCCTCAGAGCCATTTTGGAAGTGTATTGTCAAAGTATAGAAGTCCATATATAATGAATACACAACTTTTATCAAATTTATTTTCTCTTTTGCTTCTTGCAATTTTGCAATATGGGTTCCCTTTTCTCCATTTCTTTGACTACCTTTTCAATTTTGCATATGGGCTTATTTATCTACTTCATAGGTTGCTTGGAAAGATCGGTTGAACAAAAGAACACAAAGGAAAATTTATAATTACATATTTACACAAGCAGAACAATTAATAAAGCTTAATTGAATAGCTTGAGGTGGATTCCATTAACCCAAATCCCCAATGCCTCTTTCTCCATATTTTCTAATTCGAATGTGTTTCATTGCTTGCATTGAATTATTCTAAAAGGGCCTTCCCATAGACTATCAATTTTTTTGTGTTGGCTAGGCTTCACAGCCCTCTCATTGAACTTCGGCACTAACTCTCCACATTTGAGGCCCTAGTCTGAAATTTTCTTATCAAACCATCTTTTGACCACCTGTTGACAGTTAGACATGGTTATTAGGGCCTTTTATTTTTTTTCTTGTACTTCTAATAACTAGGCCAACCAAACCTTCATGGCTCCATTTTCTTCAACCTCTAGAGATTTTAGCAACTATAGTGTAGGAATCTCCATGGAGATGGGAAATAGTGCTTCTTTTCCATACACCAATTTGTATGGAAAAGTCTTGAGAACTTGTTTAGGGGTTATGTGGTCTTCCTAGAGCATTGCTCAAAGGTTCTTGTGCCACTCCTTCTAATGTTCCAACCCAATTATTTTAATGAAAAAGACCAAATTTTTATTAGTTGATTCAGCTAGACCATTTCTGTGTGGGTAATAGTTTGAAGACATTTTTAAGAATATGCCATGCATTAGTGCGAATTGACATACCTTAGAACCTAGGAAAGCCTTAGTGTTGTTGGAGATGATGGTATTTGGAAGGCCAAATCTTGTTACCAATTCCTCGAGGAAGTTCACAATCTTCACCTCTGTAGCATTGTTCAGGGGCATGGCCTCGGTCCATCTGGTAAAATATTTTGTAGCCGTAAGGATCCATTTGTGTCAAGTGTTGGAGGTAGGATTAATTATCTCAACAAAATCATTGAGCAAAAGGTTCCTCAATCACTATTGGGTTGAAAGGCATTGTGGAGTTTTCCTCCTTGGCATGAAGAATTGGCATTCGTTGTAGGCCTTAACCAAAGAGTGTGGGTCATTGAATAGCATGGGCTATAAATATCTGGCACACATAATTTTTATAGCGGTGGTCTTCGCAGAGAAATGTCTACCCATGGGACTACTATGGAAAGTGTCAAAAAATTTCCTCACCTATTATGTGGTGGCACACTACAGTAGAATGTCATTGAAGTTCCTTTTGAAGAGGACCCCTTCAATAAGTGCATATCTATTGTTCTGCAATCTATAGAATCTTCTTTTCTAAGAAGGAAGGCCTAGCAGATATTTCTTAGTATGCATGAATCTTATTTTTTTTACAAGCCAGTAGCCTTCAGACTCAACTTCATTTGTTACAACAAGTTTGGGTTGGTCCTCTTTAGCTGATATTTCTTCATCATACACCAAACATTCACATAGTCCTCTTCCTTGAATGGTCTTTGTAGGCTTGACCTCAATGTCATATTTAGTGATCATAGTGATCCAATTGGCCCATTTTTCAGTGATCTCCACTTCCATGATATACTCATGCACACTAGAATGCATGACGTATAAAATCACCTTGTTGCAAGATATAAGGTGTGGGAACTTCTTGAGTCCCTTAACAATGGTGAATGATTTCCTTTTGATGAAGTTGTAGTTTGTCTCATAATCTTTTAAGGTATGGAGGTGAAATTCTATCTGATGTTCTCCCTTTCCTTCATCATCCTTTTGGGTTAGAATAGTAGGGATGCTGGATTTTCTACTGAATACATACATTATAAAGTCCTTTGATAATTCTAGATTTACTAGCACAGGAGCTGAAGAAATAGCATCCTTAACCTTCTCAAAGGATTCTCTAGATTCCTTTGTCCATTTGAACAACTGATCCTTTTTTAGCATTATGGTGATAGGTCTAATTATTCCTACAAAATTAGAAATGAATTTTCTTACAAAATTTACCTTTCGTAGAAAGGACCAAACTCCCTTCTTATTGAATAGAAGAGGAAGCTCTCTGATTTCCTTTACCCACTCTAGATTGCTTGCAATTCCATCTTTGGACACTACATGTCCCAATAGTTTTCCTTGTGGCACTTTCAAACACACTTTTTCAAGTTCAAGGATATCCTGAACTCCTAGCATTTTTAAAAGACCAATTCTAGATTATTAAAATGATCATCCTTATTCTTGGAGAATACTATAAGATCATCCAAGTAGATCAAGATGATTTTATTGATCAATTCCCTGAAAACAATATCCATTGCCCATTGGAAGGTGGATCCCACATTTGAGAGGCCAAAGGGAATTTTTTCATATGCAAACGTTCCCCACTTGATAGTGAGCGTTGTTTTGTGTTGGTCCTCGTCTTTTACCTGGATCTGGTTATAACTGGGGAACTTACCAGTAGAGAAAAAATCTCCAATCCTGCCACTATTTGCAAGATTGACTCCATGGAAGGCAAGGGGTAGTTTTCCTTAAGGGATACTCTACTCAAGTCCCAAAATTCAACACATAGGTGGATGTCTCCATTCTTCTTTCGGTCTAGAACTAGGTTGGATACCCATGTACTATTCTTGATTGAGAAGACGATCTAGAACTGAATTAGCTTTGTCAACTATTGTGCCATCAAGTCTTCAATATTTGGATTTATTGGCCGATGCTTCTAGTGAATAGGTTTTGCTCCTTCTGTCAACAATATAGTATGTTAGATAATTTTAGGATCATATCCCTTGAGTTCATCATATGTCTAGGCCACTACAACTTTCATATTTCTCATAGAAATGGATGAATCTTTCTTTATCATGATGTGGGACATCTTTTCCAACTTTGAGCTTCCTTCCATCTCTGACCTAAAGATCTGCATAGTCATATTTATTTGCTACAAACTTCCTCTTGTAATTCCTTGCATCATCACAATCGAATAGGTTTTTGAGAGTGACCAATCCTTTTGGTAGCTTGTTGGACCTCAATTGAATAATTTTCCCTTCATAGGCCTCAGAAATTTTTGGTTCGAGTTGCTCAATGAATTCTCCTGAATGTTGGATGAATGAGGTGATGTGTTCATCACTTTCGAACACCTTCCAGTTCTGATCATTAACTAGGATTTTTTATCAGATGATCACTCACAGATTATTTTATATGAATTAGGTCAAAAGCAAGATCAAATTGAGAACCAATTGCTGCCATGTGATTCACATTTGTATTTTGCTCTTTGGGAACTATCTGGATACTGAAGGTTTCAAATCCCTTGATCAGGTCCCAGACTCTATGTCTATAGGATCTCATGTGGACATTCATAGCTATGGAAATCCCTCAAGCTTGATTGACCACTAGTTCGGAGTCTTTGAACACCATTATTTGCTTGATTCCCATTCACTCTACAAGGCTTAAACCTTGTACCAAGCCTTCATATTCAACTTCATTGTTCAAACAAGCAAACTAGAAATGGAAGGACCAGAGAGTCTTTTCATTGGATGGGGATGTCAAACATATCCTTGCTTCTGCACCAACTTCACATCTTTCTCCATCAAAGTGTAATGTCCATAGCTCTAAGGCTTTACCACTCTCAAGTTCCTTCATGACCTTCAGAAACACTTTATCTCAATCGTAGATGACATATGTCCCCAACCCAGTGGTATGATAGTTTATGAAAGGGTCAATGTCTATATATTCATTCAAGAGGACTTCCTCTAAATCCATCTGGTCTCCAGACACTTTTTCATCCTCTAGTAGCTTGGTACAATACATTTCTTCTTTGGTGAAAGAGGTTTGTGTGGCTTCAAAGTTGATCATGGCTTCATCAGCCACATGTTTTAGATGTAGAGGTTTAGATATTATTTTCATTTTAGCTCCATGCTTGGTCCTAAGGATCAATATTGACCAATCCAAAGAAATATATCCACCTATCTTTGAAGTGAATTCTCGAGATAAGAAAAGACCAAACATGGGGGGAATGTCTATGATCACAATATCTTGTGGAACTGTGATACTAGGGCAGGAGAATAGAGTTGAGGGGAGGTTCTTAATGACACCTATGGTTTCAACCTTGTTCCCATAAATTTGCATAACCCCCCTTTTTAAAGGTTCACAGCAAAGTCCTAAGGCTTCAACTATCTACTTTGGCATGATTGTTAACTTAGCACCAGATTCAATCATGGAATTATGCAATATTTTTTTACCCTCAATAAGACTTAGGAAAAAGGGCTTGGGTTCTAGCTTATCTCTAACTTCGATAGAGGCTTCCTCTATACTATTGGTAAGAAATTTGGTTGGAGGTGATGGATCAATGGCCTTTCCATTGAGTGATTGTTTTGTTGGCTCAATGATTGCATCTTCAAGTAGGGCCTTCTGCAGCAATGATTTCTACTCTATAATAGCTAAGATATCCCAAAGGGACACATTAACGAAGGATTTTTTTAATTGTTCCACCATATTGAATGGTGGTAGATTTGAAGGATTTTGTTCCTTAGCCCTAGTTATAACAATTTCCTTGCACGGCTGAAATTGCTATGCAACTGCGAAGATACTAGGAGTCTAGCCAGAGAAACTTTTGAGTTGTGGGATGACTAGTTCTCCCGTAAATATCCTCTTAGAGAAAGTTTTGTAATCAGACTGCACTTACGAGGCTTTTGATGTGGATGCATTGTTTTTAAACAATGCCTCTTCTTCTTCCATCCATGAGAAGAGAGTGTGATTGGGAGCTATATCCATTTCTTGCTCCAGGGACATCCCCTACATTTTTGCAATGAGTATTGTATTTTCCATTTGTGGAGAGGCATATACATAACCTCCAGGCTCTGACATTGTGCCTTGGTTGTGCTATTCCTCCACCTTTTGTTGTAGGTTGATGTACGGGAAGTTTTAGGGCATATGTGCGTCACCACAGGGGAAGCACCAGGGGTCGGTGTGATTCACAAGATTGTTTTGCCCCACCATCAGCTCTTTGCTTGAGCTTGGGTTAGCACTATGCAACAAAGTAGGTACTAGAACTATTTGATTAGTTGTTTGAGCCTGTATATTTGTGTGTACACATCCTTGGAACTAATTTTTCTTGTAGGAAGATTTTCCACCTTGATAATTTTGGTAGGTTGGCTTCGAAGGCACAAAATGGTTCCTCTTGATGGTAGTTATTTCATTCACGATGCTCTACAACATCTCCTTGACGTCACTCATCTCATCCTTTGAAGAGTGACATGTAAAAGCAACATTTTTTGGCATGTTCAGATATGTGTACATAGTTGGGGAGGAGTGGATGCACTAGTAGATGGCATCTCCTAGGTAGGAACTAACATCTCAGGGAATATAAGCATACTAGGTTAAGGTGGAAACCTTTTGACATCTATCAGACTGTTCTCTGCCTTGACAGCAATGTTGTATGCATCCAGTAGAGTTATTCCTCAAAGGGAATGGATCATCATTGAGATGTTAGCATTGATTGATTTCAAGTAGAACATGAATGCCAACTCAGTTGGCAGGTGGATAGCAACCTGGATCCTCTACCAAGTTGTATGGAACCGAGCATAGACTGATCTCCATCATTCAAAAATATTTTGTAGAAACGATCTTCGATTTGATCCTAGGTAATAATAGTGTTAGCTTGTAGAGTGTGGTACCAATATAGAGCCTTGCCCCTGATAGAGGTTACAAGCAACCTTAGCCCTATATTCTGGTCAGTAACTCTATGCACCAAACACATGTCCACCAAATCTTGCAAGTGTTCGGATGGTGTTTTCGAGCCTTCCCCGGTGAATTTTGGCACAACTTTTAAAGAAGAGGTTGGGATAGGGGCCCAAACGGTGGGTTCTATTAGTGCTATAAGGGGGCTTTCAGCGTCCCACACCACATAATATATTTTTGCAATTGGTAACATGGCTATTGGAGGGATCAAAATGTTCATTGGATGGGTTCTAGTTCGTACTATTACTAGTAGTGGCACTAGTAAGCCAGGGTTATTAGCTTTTTGGGATCTAGTAGCAGGTCGATGGCTCATACACCCACTTTAGGTTTAGGTACATTTAAGTAGTCCCACTAGGCCTACCAGAAAAAGAAAATGTTGATGCCAAAAATTGACAAGGTAACAGCCTTATGGGAAACTCAATTAATGGGGGGACCGATTGCGCTAAACTAAGTGACCTCTAGGTTTTTAAAGAAGTCATCTCCTTCTATATTTTGGGTTTTCAAATGGGAAGAGGAAGAAAATATAAAAAATAAAGATCTAACTAAGGTGATGCGCCAAGATGTAGATGTAGGCATGGTAAATCTATTTTTTGGATGAGATTTAAGGGCCTATTCAGCAATCTGCTAAGTCCCAGAATAACAAAAATCAAAGATGAAAACTTGAATAATTTATCCAATAACATAAAATAAATCCCATACACATTTACTGAAAAGAAGAGTTAAAGACATGATCTAAATCAACAAACATGTATTGAAATCATAGAAGTTCTACAAATAAACTACTCAATACAATAATGGTGTACTATAATGTTTTGTCAAATAGCTAAGAAAACATAAAGGTCGAACAATGGAATAGTCTGTGATTCTTATACAATAATCTAAAAGAAAAAAAAAAGGCCTTGTGTCTTTCATAATTTTTTTTGAATTTTCAAACTCATTTTCGGAAGGAAGTAGTTGTATATATAGAAAATAATCCCACTACTTGAAAGCCAATAACAGAAAAGATTCCTTCATCATGAGCAATCATGCCTAGAGCAATGATTTCCTAAGGCCGTTGCAATAGAAAAAGATTTGAGCCATAGAATGTAGTCACCTTCAAGCCAGATGCATCTCCTACAAATGATGGCAATGGTCCCAATGTATAAGCAGTAGAACCTCGTGTAGACATGTGCCACTCACCCCCGAAGTTAGTTACAACACATGGCAATATGGCGGGGCTTGTTACTCGTTCCTTCCTTCCATTTGATGAAATCCCCAAAGAGAAGACACATGGAGAAGTCTTCATTGCTAGCACTGACTATGGGGTCTGCCAAAAAGTGCAAGTGGAACAATGTTATGTGGCACACGAATGAGGCTCAGTTGAGAAGTGAAGGGAGGCAGACTTTAAATGCCCATGCTACTGACATGTGGAAGCATGGTGGGGCTCAAAAGAGAAGCAAAGGAAGAAATACTTGTGAGGAGCATACGATGGACATGTGGTGGCAGCAAGTGAAGTTCCTCAAAAAGAGGTTGAGGAATATTCAAATGTATGGGGTGCAATTTGGACTTAGCAAAATACAAACAACCCAAAGGGAACTTGAGGATTTTTATATCCACAGCTTTTGGCGACTACTAGGGTTGTTTCGCCTGTGAAATGAGGAACCCAAAAATTTTTGGTTTGAAGACCAGAGACTTATCCATTGGGTGATGTAATCAGAGCTTTGAGAGAGTGATCTTTAGAGGCAACCAGTCAGCCTTGAATGGCATCGATATGTCACATAGATTCTCTTACACTTCATGCAGATCAATCACTTCTTTGAATGGTAGCTTTGTGGATATACTGGCCTTGGACTTGAGTTGAAAAATAAACCATGCCCATGTTGCTGACACATGGAAGCATGGCGGGGCTTAGAAGAGGAGCGAAGGAATAAATCCTTGCAAGGAGTGCATGGCAGACACATGGCGGTAGCGAGCGAAGTTCCTAAAAAAGTGGCAGGGGAATATTCAAATGTATGGGGCATAGGCCAAACTTAGCAAAATACAAACAACCCGAAGGGAGCTTGAGTATTTTATATCCACACATATGTAAGCTAAAGAACTCTAAATAGTACACTTTATCTCATAAAAGGGTACACATTCGCAATACAGGAGAATGAATCCCCTAGTGTAGTCATCTACAAAACCACAACATTAGGAATTGCATCCTGCAACACAAATTCATTAGTCATCCATGAATCCTTTTTTCCTAAATTCTTTATAGAAATTACATTCGAGGGTAGATGTATTCCCTCCTTGATTTTTTTTGTTTTATAGAGGTGGAATCAAGGTAGCAGTCTAACCACGTCGAATAGGATGAGTCATATCATAGGGAATTTCTAAGTACCATGCCACATAATGATAGACATTTGATGATGTCAAAAGTGAAATCATGATTCTAACACAACAAACGATATCGAAAATAAATCCCTCTAGCACCTGTTATGTTGATTTGAATGAAAAACACTTTTTAACCCTAATATAGTAAAAACCCTAGTTTTAACTTATATGAGAGAAAAAAGTGAAGCAAATTCTAACTTATTTTTGTCATTTACCTTTAACTCTAACTTACGACGAGGATGATCTCACACAGCTTGCTAGAGATATAGGTGATGATATTTTATTTATTGTTATACCTTATGCTTATGTTTATGCTTTATATATATATATATATATATATATATATATATCATGATGTGTTTTGATTATTTACTGTTTCTATCTTGCATGATCTATGATAGATTTTTAGGATCTATATCAACAGGTGGCTATAGAGATAGTTCCCTCATCAGTCTATAAGGATGCCATAGACTCAAACTATGTGCCCCCACCCATTTTGGATCAGGACTTAGATTCGTTCAGGCCATATGTTAGACTATGGGCAATGTATGAGAGTTTGAGGTGGTGCATCCACTGAGGCAATATTTCCCTAGAGGAATAGTCATCCTGAACCCCAATAGAGTTCAAGAGACTAGAGGCAGAGGTAGCTAGGCTATAGGAAGAGAGAGATTAGATAGCAGGAGCACATCAGGAGGCCCTCAAATGGATACAACGTTTAGAGTTTTCTCTTAGTACATTAAGTGAATCACAATCACAATCGCACACCACTGTCTCTCAACAAATTGCTACCATACAAATGCAACCACTAGGTCTCGAGGGATCTAGTAGTCATAGGCTTCGTAGTATTGTATTTATTGATGGCATGTACACAATAATTTGATATATATATATATGAGAAGATGATGTTTTATTACTCATATTTATGTATTTAGATGTTAAATGGAATTGAGATTAATTAAATAACCTTTGTCAAATTATTTAATGAATGTCTTCATGATTTAACATGCCCTGCATGATCTAATTAAAACTTATTATAGTTTCTCTTAGATGCAACATTGTAATTATGTTATGCTAAATTAAATGCACCTATGAACTAATTGAAGAACATTAAATGCATATAAGGATATAATCTAACATAACACAAAAGATGAGCTTGAATAGTATGAAACCTAAAGTAATCACTTAAGAATGAACTTTAGTGTTCAAGACACACCCATAACTATTTGTCAAGAACGAAGCAATGCAAAAGGATATGGAATATAATCTAGTAGCTCTAACAACACTACTTTATCATTCATACTATTCAAGAGGATTAGACATAATACCAAATTCATGACATTGATAGGTTATTTGAGGGGTGTGCCATCTAGCTCAGTTAAAGTGTATGCACTAGACCCAAGAATTTCGTCAATTATGTAAGGTCCTAACCAATTAGGACTAAAATTCCCTTTTTAATTTGGGTCGGCATTGACGCTACATTGATTTTTAGATAAGACTAGGTCACCCTTGTTGAATAAGCGAGGGATGACATTTTCATTCTAAATTTGTTGTCTTCTTTTACAATAAGCTTGGATATGCTCAAGAGCATTGATGCATTGTTCATCCATCATTTCAAGTTGATGCAAATGTTTCTCTTTATAGTTTTTGTCATCAATAATTCCTTGAAGAGTGATTCTTAATGTAGGAATCTCTAACTCCAAGGGCATTATTGCCTAACTACCATAGACAAGATTATAAGGTGTAGTTCCTATAGATGATTTAACACTTTTGTGATAGGCCCATAGCGCATATTGTAATTGTGTGTGCCAATCCTTATGATGCTTATTAATGGTTTTCTTTAGGATTTTTTCAATAGTCTTATTAGTTGATTCAGCTTGACCATTAGATTGCAGGTAGTAAGGTGTCAAAAAACGATGTTGTATGTTAAATGTCTCTAAGAATCTCTTCACATCATTATTCTTAAATGGTGTACCATTATCAGATACTACCATGGAAGGAAGTCCAAAGTGAGCAATAATGTATTCCAATATGAAATGACATATGACATCAGTTGTTGTTGATGAAAGGGGAATGGATTCCACCCATTTTGTGATATAATCTATTGCAGTTATTATAAATGTATGCCTAGCAGATGAAGGGGATGATATTTTTCCTATAATGTCTAAACCCCAAATCGCAAAGGCTTGAGCTTAGAATTCATAAGTGGGAGCATGGATTAGGTTGCTATTCTCTAAACATTTGTTGCATTTTCTTATTTATTTAAAGAAATCTTATTCCATATGTCTCCAATAGTATCCAATCTAAATAAGTTTTTGAACTAATGTTTTTCCTCTGAAATGGCAGCCACAAGCGCCTACATGAGCTTGTACAAGTGCTATGGGTATCTCAAAAAAATTCAGTCATCTAAGTAAGAGACCATGGAATGATCTCTGATACCAAACATCAATGATAATTATATACTTATATGTGACCTTTCAGAAGCAAGCCTGAATGTTCTTGGTTGTTTTCTCAGGAAAGGTATTGTCTTTCAAACAATTCAATATATACCATTCACTCGAGTCTTCCTTGGTTGTTACTAACATGTTCTGATTTATCATCAATCGAATGTTTCATGATTGCATCCACAATGAAGTTGAAATATTTTGAATGATCTTGAGGGGAGATAAGGGAAGCTACATGTGCCATTGCATCTGCATGCCGATTATATTTTCACGGCATGTAATCAATGGTAAATGAGTCAAAAATCTTTAACAAAGTCATTGTGAGATCCTTATTTTTAGCCTCCTACAATGATTTCATAACTAATCCTTTATAACCATGATTCAGAGACTGGACATCTAACTTGAATAGCTATTCAATCATCATGAAGGTGCATTTAACTTGTCAACACTGGGATGTGAACTTGAAATGGGTCAGCACAGTATGTGCACTAGGGGATCAAGTAGTCATTGCACTCTACAACTAAGAAACACAATACTAAAAGTAAATTGCTAAAAGGAAATAAAGAAAATGATGAACATCAATCAACAACTATGCTTAAGCTAGAATATAGAGCAAGAATGAAAATCTGTGTGACAACAAGAGACTACTCTACTTTGGCTATAGGAATAGTCATAGAATGGAAATCTAGTGGTTGTAGGAACAGTCGATGCTATATTTCTAAGTACTAAATAGCAAGTAATACTAAACTAATGCTAAACTAAAAAGATGGATTACTCACCAAGTGGGGCCCCTTGGATAAGTATCCTCTAAACTAACAATAACTCAGATGCTCGAACTCATAACTTTATTTTATTCATTGTAAACCATGCATACAAAGAGTAATGTATCTGTGTTACTAAAATTGGAGAATGAGAGTACAATTTCAAATCATGCAACCTCTTGAAGAAGGAGCATCAAATCATTATTTATACTAAAGCTATACAAGGCAGTCAACTCCATGACTAGGAGGATGTCATTTAGGGAAAATAGCGGAAAGTGGAGCAATGGCGGTTACGCATGCATGGAATCTAGCTAGACATGCAAGTCAAGCACAAATCTAGCATAGCAGTAATGCCCATGCATGCTCAATCATTAAGGTCCATTACAAGGTGGTTACATTTAGTTGCATGAAGAATCTTTGTTATGAGTTGCCTTTGACTTGGAGCAATCTCTCAACTAGACATTATGGTGCATGCCCAGCTGGTTGTGTCTTCTTCAACTTGGCATATTAAATCTGCATGTCAAGGTTAGTACATATAATAACTACACATCTATAACCACTCTAAGAAACATTCATTAATTACATGCAAAAATCAATATAGATGACGCACATATTATGCCAAATATCATTAATAGGATAATATCAAATGTTAATGGTTTGAGAGAAACATTATGCCAATACCAACACTAAAGCATTAAATTCCATGACATATGTGAGCAAATAGACTATAGGTTGTACCCAAGACTAGACCAAAAACTAGACTCATCACTCCTCCCAACCTAATGTTTTGTTGGTCCTCCAACAATTGAAGAGTTTCTCTTCTACTTGGTCAAAATTCTAAAATTTGCACTATACAACATCAATGGCTGCAGTACGTGAGTTAGGGTCCCAATAGAATCCTCCCAATATATCAAAATTGCTCCATCTCTACAATAATTTCATACTAGTAGAATCTAAAATTTGGCATGGGCCACATGAGCATGAGTGGCTAAAAATTCAGGGGAATCCAATGTCATCCATGAGTTCTCCCAATCTAAATATGTCTCTCAATTATTTTTAATGTTGCAGCATAATTTTGGATGGAATGAGGCTTAGCCTGTTTTAGCTCATCAATCAAACTATTCCATCTATGGGATAAACATCTCCTCATAGTTTCCTCCTTTGCTTCTATTTTTTACCTTTTTCCATTCTTCCTCCCTTCTTTGTATTTCTCTTCCTAAATTCAAAATTGTTGTTTCTTCCTCCTTTTGTTGTAGGGACTCTTGTTCTTGTTGTGGCTACAGGAACTCCTACTCTAGTTCTGGATATTGTTGTAGGACTTCATTCTATCGGACCTCTCATTTTAAAATTTCTGACGCAGCCTAATATGATTTGACACATGGTAATAAGTTCACAAAATATTTGTATATTTTTTGTTCCCCTCCCCCCAACCTGAATGTGGAAGATTTGCTACAAAGATCATGGATAGAGTAACTCTTTCCTTACTTGAAAATGAATTGAGCAATAAATGAAGATGAGGTGGAATGAGGTGAGGTAGAATGAAGTAATGGAAGAGAGAGAAAGGTGGTGATGGATGGGTGGATGGGAGGATGATGAAGAAATGGACTTCCACGTACATGAAATTCTTTATTATGAAAAGTACATACCTCAATTAGGCTGAAGGAGGGACACTAGGTCTGCTACCTTCGGCTATAGGAAGCTCTGAGTGCTGGGTTAATTGTAACAGAAACTCTTCTTTAGAAGCTAGCTTATGGTATAATCTGAGGCGATGACCATTGATAAGTAATTTGAACCTGACAGGGTTAATTGTGGTGAGCTAAACAACTCCATTAGGAAAGACCTTAGCAACTTCGTATGGTCCTAGCCACCTTGTATGCAATTTTCCTACATTGTCTTGGTATCTTGAGTCATAGAGCAAAGCCCAATATCCTAGTTTGAACTTCTTGTCTTTGATAAATTTTTCATGCCACTTGATTTATTGATTCTGCACTACTTATGTATGTTGCAGGGCTATTCTTCTTATCTCATCCAAAGCATTTAGCAACATGATTCTTTCTCTCTATGCTTCAAAATTTTCATCCCTAAATCCACTGTAGATCATAGAGTTTTATGTTCAAATTCAATTGGAATCATAGTTTTCTTTCCATACAGCAACTCAAATGGTGTGAAGCCTATAGTTGTTTTCCATGTCCTATAGGCCCAAACAGCTTCTGGTAATCTATTTGCCCAATATTTCTTATGGATAGCTATTGTTTTACTCAGAATGGCTTCAATCTCTCTATTTGTTAATTCAATGTGGTCTTAGCCTAGGGGTGATAAGGAGTATACTTTTTGTGCCTTATATTGTACTCGTCCACTAGTGTTACAACAAGAGTTGATGTGAGTGTCCCTTGATCAGTCACTTTTTCTCTTGGAACTCCATATCTTGTGAAAATATCTACATAAAGAAACTTTGCAACCTTGTTATCTCTAGCATGCTTCATGGCCTTAACCTCTTCCCATTTTGTTACATAATCAGTGCATACCAATATATAAGACTTACCATTTGATGGAGGGTCAATTGGTCCCACAAAATTGAATCCCCACTTGTAAAAGGAAGTGATTACTACTTGAGGGCACAGTGGCATCTCATCAAATCTGGTTGGTCTACCCATTCTTTGACATCTATCACATTTTTTGGTATACCTTCCTGCATCCTTGTGGAGTGTTGGCCAATAATATCTTGTGTTCAAAATATTCATTGTTGTCATTTTTCTTGCAAAGTTTCCTCCACATGGTTCATTATGATATGCATGCAAAATGTCATATGGCTCATCTTCTCTCACACATCTTCTCATGACATGGTCAGGTCTAGTATAAAATAAACATCCAACAATCCAAGAGAAAGGAAAATATTTGCAAATGAGTTCCCTTTTCTCTTTTGGGGAGAAGTGAGAAGGAGGTCTACTTGTAACCAAGTAATTGGCTATGTCAGCATACCAAGGCATTTGTACACTGAGAGAATAGATGCTCATCAGGAAAAGAGTCATCTATAGGTTGATTGTCTTCTGATGTAGTTAGCCTTGAAAGAAAATATGCAACAACATTAGCCTTCCCTGGCTTATCCACAATGGTTATATCAAACTCCTGAATCAATAATAACCATCTTGCTAATCTACCTATGATCAAGGGTTTATTCATGAGATATCTAATGGTTGCATGATTAGTGTGCACAAATATTTGGTAGCCCATTATGTAATGTTTGAATTTGTTCAATGCATAGATTACTACCAGCATCTCTTTCTCTATCATTGTATATAATTGAATTCAACTCCTTAAAAAGTTTTGTTGACAAAGTAAATAGCATTTTCAACAGCTCCCTCTTTCTATCCTACAACTGGACCTATGGCATAATCTGATATCTCAATCTGGATGTGGAAAGGAAGCTCCCAATTTAAGGTGTAGGTAGATTTGTGATTACCTCAATTTTTGCAGGATATACTTCAATTCCTTTGTGGGAGATGTAGTGGCCAAGTACTGCACCCTCTTGCATCATCATGAAGCACTTTTCACTATTTAAGGATAAGTTTTGATCCTCACATATCTAGAGGACTCTCTTGAGACTCTCTAATGCTTGATTAAAATCAACACCATAAGTGGTGAAGTCATCCATATAAATCCTCATGCAATCATGAGAAATTTCTGAGAATATGCTAATGACTGCCCTCTGGAAAGTTATAGGTGCATTGCACAAGCTGAATGGGAATACCGAATAGGCATAGGTTCCCCATGGATAGGTAAACGCGGTCTTATCCTGGTCTTCTAGTGCAACTTGGATCTAGTTGTAGCCATTGAATCCATCTAGAAAAAAGAAGTATTGCTTCCCTACAAGTGTGTCCAAAAATTGATCAATGAAGGGAAAAGGAAAGTTATCCTTCTTGGTAGCAGCATTAATTTCCCTATAATCAACACAAAATCGCTACTTCCCTCATTTCTTGGGCACAATCACTAATGGAGATACCCATTGAATATGTGAGATGGGGTAGATAAATCCTGCGTCTAGCAATTTCTACAATTCTCCTTTCATAATTTCTCTTAGTGTAGGGTTAACCCTTCTTTGTGGCTATCTTACTAGAGTGCAATCATCTCTGATATAAATTCTATCGGTACAAATTTTACGATCTAGTCCCTTCATATCATGGTAATCCGATGAAAATGCACATTTATGGGCCCTTAATAGGTATGTCAGTAACAATTTTTTCTCTTCATTCAATTTACTATTAGCATTCAGATATCTTTCTTTTGACACCTGGATTTGTGAAGTTAACTCTATCATGGCTACTTCATTAACACATGGTACCTTTAGTTCATATGGCAGTAATGTATGGAACATACCTATTGTTGCAGGAAGTCTGTATATAGGAACAATGGTTGCAGGAAGACCATCTATAGGAAGAATGTCTACAGGAACAGTGGTTGCAAGAAGAGCAGGCAGAAGTGTCCTAACCGAAGTAGAAGATGATGCAACCTCCACTTCATAATGGTTCTGAATGATGTTATTCAACACTTCATTCTCATCTTGGAGCTGCATGAAAGAGCTTCTTCTTAGCATCATAAGCTACACCATAGAATTAACTTCCTCAGCCTCTTCACCAAATTGTGGCCATACAAAATCTTCTTCATCATGAGATGGTTGAGCAGGTGGATAAAGAAAAAAAATTAGTACTTCCATCTAAAATGGTCATGTCACCCAATTGACATCCAATGTAGGCATCTACAGTTGCCGACCAAGGCCTTCCAAGAATGATGGGATACTCGTCTATTGTAGCCTTAGGAGAAAGAATCATAAATTTTTTCGGATATTCCTAGGAGTCTAGAACTACTATAAGATCCTCTGCTAAACCATCAAGCTTAACAGTAGAGCTATCAACAATCTACAAGACAGTAGGAGTAGATCTCATACTTGCAATATTTAGTTGTTACGGGATGTCTTTGGTCATCACATTGATTGTTATCCCTAAATCAATAAGAGCATTCTTCACTTGGATCTCGTTTATGACAACTACTACTACAAGACTGCTTGGGTCAATATACTTGGGAATAGTCACTTTTCCCAGCATGATATCAGCTAGTTGTCCCACCACATGAACTGTAGTTGGGTCTCTCTTCTTCCTTCCTAGATTTTTAAGACAAGCTTCCTTGATAGCTTTGGCATAGATTGGAACATCCTTTATGGCCTAAAATAGGGGTATCTAAACACATATATGCTTTAGCTAATCCAAGATGTCAAAAGTGGTATCCTCCTTTTCTTCTTTCTTCTTAGAAACTTCCAATCTCTGATGAAATGGTAGTTCTTGTTCAGTCTGCCTGGCTTGAACTAGTTCAGGCTTGTCAGTTGCACTTGGATGAATAAGATCATTCAAAGGCTCCTCCTCCTCTTCTACAAGAAGTTCAATGATAATTGGCTTGGGAGGGCCTGATAGATTAGTTCTTGAACACAAATGGATGTCACCTAGACTCACAGCATATGCAGGGAATTGATTTGAATCAGCAGAGTATGTAGGTTGTTGTTGTGGTTTATTATTAAGATTGGGTGTGGGTTGATCTAGTAGCTATGTTGGTTTAGGTGATTTGAGCTTGGATTAGCAGGTGGAGGCATTAGAGAAATTTGTTGAGGCAAAGAAGGTGGGTGCATGTAACTAGATATCTAGGTAGGCCATTGTTGTCCTCCTCTCCATTGATTTGTTTGTTGCCTATTTCCTAGAGGTGATTGTCAGTGCCCCTGAAATTGTTTCCACTGAGGTTGTTGCCACTGAGGTGGAGAACTCTGATGACTGGGCCAAGCATTTGGAGGGTTACTCCAAGTTTGCAGTGGATATCCTCCATAACTATGTGGATATGGGGTCTTCCATTAGTTACCAGATGAATAAGAGTTAAAATATAGCCCAGCATAGGATAGTGGGTCTGGTGGCATACCTTATCTAGGAGCCCAAGGCTTCCTTTGTGCAACATAGTAGACTTGGTCTTCTTTAATTTGAATTGGCTTGAACTCATCTGAATCTACCTTCTTTCTAGGTTAGCTACCATCTTACATCTACATTCCTTCTTTTGTCTGCAATGAGGACAATACTCTATCAACATCATATTTTCCTCCTCTTGCTTCTTTTTGGCCTGAAGTGTATCTAGCTTAGTAGCTAGATTGTTGACAATATCTTGCTTGAAGTCTGTTACCAAATGAGTGATCTCCATTCTTGAAACACCATTGGTAGTTGACTTACCCATGGAAGATTGATAAGCTCTCCCTTTTTTTGAAGCTTCCTTGGAGTAATTCTGGCATATTTTCTTGATATCCTCCAAAGGAACTTGGGAGATATCTCCTCCTACCATGAGGTCCAAAGCATCAGTGCAGTTGTCATTGATCCCATTAAGGAAAAGCAACTTTTGTGAGTCCTCATTAAGTGCATGGTGTGGGGAATTTTTCAAGAAAAACATGAACCTTGCAATGTAATCTTCTAGGATCTCATCTTCCTTCTATTGCATCCTGAAAATGTCACCTCCTCTCATGTCACTATGCCTATAGGATTCCTTGTAGTTCTCAAGGAATTTTTTCTTCATGTATTCCCAAGTTTCCATAGTATCTCTGCATAGGCTCATGAACCATCTTAATGCAGCCTCTTTCAAAGCGGTCGGAAATAACTTAAGCCCATGGGCATTAGTAGTGTAATCATAACTCTTGCATAGTATGTCAAACTCAAATAAGAAGGTATCAGGATCTTCTATCACAAGTCAATAAAACTTGGGGAGTGCTGAGGCAGGAATGTTCTTGATGTTGTCAACTTCATTTTGATGGGAAATGGGGAAAGGAAAATCTATTTGGTTTTGTCTATTCCTATTTGCATCATCCATGCCTATTTGATGTGGTTCTAAGAAAAAGGGGTTCTCAAGCTGATTTTGATCTTCCGAGGAGACTTCAGAGCTAGTCAGACCAAGATATGCATCAGCAAAGGGGTGTGGATCTTCTTCTTCCTCTTCTTCTGGTAGATTATGGTACTCAACTAGCTGAAATGGATGAGGATTATTAGGAAGAAATATCCCATAAGCATCCCTTCTCCTTCCTCTATGCATGCGGTATCACTCACTATTAGTCAGCTCACACAAATAATTGGTAAAGAATTAGGGGGTCATTACTTCCTAAGCAAGGATATGATAAGAACAACTATCAGAAACACTACAACAAGAAAACTACCAATGACTCCAAAAGACTTCCTAGCTTGACACCATCCCCGACAACGGTGCCAAAAATATCACCCGCTTACACTGATTTCATAACTAAGCCTTTACAGCCATGATTCAGAGACTGGACATCTAAGTTGAATAGCTATTCAATCATCATGAAGGTGCATTTAACTTGTCAACCCAGGGACGTGATCTTGAAATGGGTTAGCACAGTATGTGCACTAGGGGCTCAAGTAGTCATTGCACTCTATAGCTAAGAAACACAATACTGAAAGTAAATTGCTGAAAGGAAATAAAGAAAATGTTGAACATCAACCAACAACTATGCTTGAGACTACTCTATTTGTTTTGGTTGCAAGAACAGTCACAGAATGGAATTCTAGTGGCCGTAGGAATAGTCGATGCAAGATTTCTAAGTACTAAACATCAAGTAATACTAAACTAATGCTAAACTAAGAAGACAGATTACTCACCAAGTGAACCCCCTTGGATAAGTATCCTTTAAACTAACGAGAACTTAGATGCTTGAACTCAGAACTTTATTTTATTCACTGTAAACCATGCATACAAAGAGTAATGTATCTATATTACTAAAGGAGAAGGAGCGTCAGCCAACTGGTCAGTCAAGGCTTGACCCTTAATTTATTTTTGTGAAACAAACTTCAAGTCAAACTTAGTCAACAACATCACCCATTTAGGTAGACATCCTGATAAGTCTGTTTTATTTAAAATATGTTTGAGAGGGTCAAATTTTGTCATCACTTGAATTTCCACATTTAGTAAATAATGTCGCAACTTACTAGTAGCAAATACAAGGGCCAAACATTGTTTTTCCATTATTGTGTATCATTTCTCATAATCAATCAAGGTTTTGTTGATGTAATAAATTGAATGCTCTTTACCGTTTTCATCTTGTTGAGATAACAATGCTATGAGAGCATAAGCTAATACGGCTATATAAAGTATGAATGGTTTGTTTTGCATAGTGGGTTCTAAAATAGGTGGAGTTGCAAGCTATTCCTTCAAACTCTCAAAAGCCTGTTTACAATCCTCATTCCAATCAAAGTGAACATCCTTTTTGAGGAGATGTGTAAATGGTAATGTTTGATCAGCTAAAGATGCCACAAAATGGAAGATAGCTTGAATTATTCCTTGTAATGTGCGAAATTGAGAGATGTTTGTAGGAGGTGACATGTTGATTATAGCATCAATTTTCTTTGTGTCCACCTTGATGCCTCTATGAGATATGATGAAACCTAAAAGTTTCCCGCTATCTACACCAAAGACACACTTTTAGAGAATTGGCTAGAATTTCATCAACATAATCTTCCAAAATCTTATGTATGTAATCATGGAATATCAGTGTCATAGCTCATTGATAGGTTGCACCCACATTCTCTAATACAAAAGGCATCATAACCCAACAAAATGTTCCTCAAACTTTTGTGAATGTTTTCTTATAGTGATCTTGAGGGTTGATGAAGATTTGATTGTATCCAAAAAATCCATCAATGAATGACAACAAAGCATGTCCCACAGTTGAATCCACTATCATATCTATATTATGAATGGGAAAGTCATCTTGTAAAGATGCTTTATTTAAATCATGAAAATTCATGCACATCCTAATACGATTGCCAGGTTTTGCAACTATGACAATATTTGAGCTCCAAGGAGAATAATCTATAGGTCATATGAAACCAGCGTCAAGGAGTTTTTCAAGTTTTCCTTTAACAAGAAAGGCTATCTTAGGATTCATCTTTTGTATCTTTTGTCGAACGAGCTTAGCATTTTCAGCATGGACAATGTTGTGTGTCACTATCTTTGTATCGATTCCTGGCATATCTGAATATTTCCAAAAAAAAAGTTTGGAAAATTCATGGAACAAGGTTGTAGTATCCTCTTGTTCACCATCATCAAGGAACTTTCCTATCTTAATTACTTTATATTTATCATTTATATCCATTGGTATATCAATTGTATCTCCTAAAGGAAGTGCATTTGACTTTGGAAATTTAGGGTTGTATTGTTCCATACTTATGTCTTTCTCATTACTTTCACCTTCTGCATCTTTTTGCTTGGTACTGATCATAGCACATGTAATCTTTTTATTTTGAGGAGTAGAAGGTGACTTGTCATAAACTCCTAACATTTGCTTCAAGGCTTCATCCTTTTCAAATTACTCCCATGATGGTGGTAAATCCATATCAAGCAATTCAAGATGCTTCATAGTGAGGTTGATTTTTGGTTTGCGCATGATAGTGTTGATGTTTAACAATGGTCTTTTGTTTTCTTTTGATGTCTTAGAAGGAAAATACCCCAAACCAGTCTTTTTCCCTTGCGTGTTAGGTTCTATAGGAACTTGAATTCCTTTTTCTTTATTTCCACATCCTTTACCACTATAACCCAATTGTTTCACAAGTTCATAACCCCTCCCATAAAAATTTTCCATTTCTTTCGGGTTTGATGGCTATTGATAATCTATTTCATCAAAGTTAGTTGTGTAACTTGTATTTTCTTCTAGATTTGATGAGGTAGATGCTTGTGAAGTTTCTTCCAAATTCTGAGTTGACATGACCATTGGTTGTTTTTATTTTTCATCCTCTTTTCTAGTGATTATATATTCTCCCCTAAATGATGGTGTGAACTCCAAGGAACCACAATCATCATCCAATAATTTTGACACTATTTCTAATTATTTCTTGTTAACCTCTATAGGTTCTATGTTGGATGTTGGAATTAATGTGCTTAGAGGACTTGTCATCATTTTTTCAACTTGCAAGAAAATTTTAGGCTCAGGGTCTATTTCAACTTGGTATACCTTGTTGTTATAGACATATTTCATGATACGATGAAGGGTTAAAGGAACTGCATGCATCTCATGAATCCACGGTCTTCCCAAAAGAAGATTGTATGAAATTTCATGAGGAATGACATGAATAAGAGTTTGTAAGGTAGCCTTTCCAACTTTAATAGGTAGAGTGGTTGCTTTCCTACATTGTCAAATCCTCTAATTGATAAGGAGTTGGGTTCAATTTTTTATTTGTCTACATGCAATCTATCTAAGAGTCTCACACTACACACATTAAGGGCTGATCCATTATCAACAAGGGTACTTTTTATGCCTATTCTATTGAATTTGACTATTATCATAAAGGCCTCAATTTTCTTTCTCAATTCCAAGGGAGGGGGCTCATGTTGGTGAAAGGTAATGTCTACATTAACTATATTCATTCCTTGTATTAGAGCTGCCACATCGTTTGCATTTGTATTAGGAGGAACCACTACTTGTTGTAAGGATATTTTGAAGCATAGTGTGATAGTTAGGTGAATTATAAATGAGGTCCCATAGGGATATTTTTGGAGTATTCTTAAGTTGTTCAACAAGATCATACTCCGTCCCACTATTTGAAGGAAAATGAGGTGCACTACGAAATATAGGATTAGGCAAAGGTAAGGTTGTGGGAGTTGGTTGTTGTGGTTGCGGGTTATTCCTAGTGTTTTATGTGTGAGCAATAGTATTATGAATTAGTTTTTGCAAGACATTATTGTTAGGTGGATAAAGGGTAAAATTGGGCTTGCTTTTAGATTATGGTTTGTGCAAAGGTGGGTAAAGAATGAGTTGAGGTTGAATCACATTAACTTCTATTGGTTTTTGTTTCTCATAACAAGCCTTAGTGGATGAACCTTGTGAGAGGAATTCCTCAAGGGCTTCATCTAACATTTCAAATTCATCACTACTAAAATGCTTGGGTTTGTTACTAAGTTGAGGTTGGATGACATTTACTTCTTTTTGTTTAAGTTTGTTTGAACAAGCTGTAGTGGATGAACCTTGTGAGATGAAGTCCTGAAGGGCTTCATCTAATATATCAAAGTCATCATGACTAAAATCCTTGAAGGTTAAGCTAACTTTGAAAAAGGGCTTTAACATGCTTAAGTAACCATACATCTAAGCTTGTTTAAGTTTACTGTTTTTGGTTTTTCTTTTTGATCTATGTCTAATGTAGTCTAATCTAAATGTTGAAAATGAAAATTGCAAAAAGCTAGTTCTATCCACAATTTTAATGAATGTAAATGATGTTATTTATAATGATTGTAGTATAATGGAAAGCAACTGAACTGAAATAGAAAAGTAATGAGGGAAAATAGAAGCTTAAAAACTAAAAAATTTACTCTGTAAACAGCAATGCAAATTTTGCACTAGGACTAATTTTCCCAAGGTGGAGAATGAGTCCTAGTAGGGTTTTTTCTTAGAATTTTCAGATTTTTTTGGTTGATTTTTATGTTTTCTATGTTGTATGATGTAAGTATAAGATGAAAATTTAGTTTTTCAATAATTTTCAATGAAATTATGTGGAAAAAAAATGCAAGCTAAATGATCTTTCATTAATGCAAAAAATGGAAACCCTGGAATGCAAATTAATCAATGCAAATCCTAATGTAATGTTAAATGCAAACTAAATCTAGGATGAAAATGCACTCCAAATCAAAATTTCAATGTTCCTAAATGCAAGTTCACCAAAATGGAACCTAGGAAAAATGGGGGAATGATGATGTATTCGCACCCACTTTCAAAGTGATTCCACTCAAGGATAACCTTAGAGATCTCAATGCAAAGGAGATTGAAAAATTGCAATAGGGTTTTCCTAGGGATTGAATGTGATCTAATGAGGGGTTCACCACCAAGTTTAGACTTGCAAAAGATAATGCAATTCAAGTTGTAAAATAGAACGCTAATTCAATGCAATGACCTAGAAAATTTCTTAGAAATGTGAGTAAAATAGAATAGAAAAGAAAAAATGTAAATGATGTGCACCTGGAAACCTTGAAGTGACTGGAAAAAACTCTAAAATTCTAGAAATTTTGACTTTTTGACCAACTAGGACTCATTCGTCAATTTGGGTGAATCAGTCCCAGATAAGGATTTCTGCATAGGAGCCTATTTCAAGAAAAAGGGTATCAAAATCTGCAAATAGATTTGGAAAATAGCTATAGTGGGATTCATTCACCACTCTTGGGAATCAGTCTTGTTTTACTTTTCTAAAAATTGAAAGCTCTGATCTGCACTTGAACACCTACCCTTTCCTTCCAACTTGAGTTTCAAATCTGAATATGTGAAATACACCTGCAAAAAGAAAATCAACTTGATGTGCTAATGGGGGGATTTCCTTGGTCAAACCCCTAGTTTGGTAATTAAACCTTGATAGAAATAATGATAATTTCATCAAAAACCCTAGCCTTAAATGTGTCTAAGACTAGGAATCTAATACATGACGCAATCCTATTCTAATGTGCAAGAATATGATGCAAGAATGGAAATGTAAAGATGAATGACTCACTTTTGGTGATCTCTTATCACCCCAAATGGGATCTAGTGATGCTTGTACCTTAGGTTGAATGTAGAGTGATAATGGAAGATGGAATCACTTAGGAAACAAGTCTTTAGGCTTGGCTTGATGGCTAGTTGCATCTCCCCAACCTAGAATCCATCATGATTCACCAGAGGGATCCATGATCAACCCTTCACAATGCTAGATCTTGAATGAAAGTGAGCTTGAATACCTACAAAAATGCTTTAATGTTGCTCTAATGCTTCAACTTTGCTTGCTTCTGGGATGAGAATGTTCTTGTAAAAGCTTTCTTGAAGATTCTTGATGTTTATCTCTTGAAATTTATGCTTGCTCAAAGTGCTTAAAGTTGATAAAAATTACTTAGAAACTTTCTTTTATAGGAATTAACACCTAATTATTGTTATTTAGATCTCAAAGGCCAACATCCACCAAAATTTGAATTAAAAACTTGAATTTCCTGCTCAAAATTAAAAAGTCCCCAAATGGGACTCATTCGCCACACTTAGCAAATGGGTCCCACCTAAGGAGACTCATTTTCCCAAGGTGGTGAAAGGGTCCCACCTAAGGAGACTCATTCACCCAAGGTGGCAAATGAGTCCTACCTTAGCTTTTTGAGGTGGGTTGTCAAAATTTTTGATGATTTGAGTAACTTTATGGGATTTTTGAGTGAAATGAGCCTCGAGATCCAAAATAATGGGTTTTAGGGGCCTATAAAAGATGATTTAAAGGATAATTAATGCAAGGGTACCCAAGATAGGTCTAGATTATACTAAGGATTGTACTATCTCGAAGAAGGGAGTACAATTTCAGTGGTCACAATAATGTGGATTCAGTCCACTTCATCCATTACCTTCATATTCAATTTTATCTAAAACAATAGTACATATTTTAATTCAATTCAATCCATATTCAATTTTCATATGGAATATATGTGTGTGTGTGTTTGTATGTATATGTATGTATGTATATGTATACATGTATATACATGTATATATGTATATATGCATATATACGTGCATTTATATTTATACATCTATTTGTATATGAATGTTTATATGTATATTTTTCAATATTAAAATAAGAATGGGATTTTGTTCATTTCCATTTAGTAAAATTCTTATCCTTTTTATTCATACTTTTGGAATAGATACTATCATTTTCTTCCAAATTCTCAATATACGCAATTAAGATAAACAATTTAATCAAGGAATCATGGGTTTAATTTTTCCACAAACCATTATTTTCAATCATTGAAACAATTTGAATCAAATAATTAAATTCTCTTTTATGTGAATTTCTAATGCAAATCACCATTCCATTTGTGGTGTGTGCACCCAGATTCCATCTAGCTTACTATTTGATTTGGGCAAACAATCCCACCTCAACCATGTTCTCATCCTTCAACCTATCACCCTGCAACTGCACACACTTTCACTTGCAAAATTCATCAGTAATGTTCAAATCAGGATAATACATAAGATAATTCAAAAGATCACATAGTCAACAATGGTCAACTTATTTCAATTTTTTCAAAAAAATCAAAATTTCCATTCAACATATTGAATTTTCCTCCATAATTAAGTTACCATATTATAATTAAAAATGCAATAAATTTGGGTTATGACAACAACATCCTTCTACAAACAATAAACATCCATCGCAATTAGTGTTAACACCAAGGTCAGTCATTACTCATGTAAACACCATTAAACTCTTAAGTACATGCTTCCTTTCATCCATTAACAACTCATGGACAACAAATTTTACCTAAACACAATCTGGAATATTACAAAAACACCCTAAAACCCAACAAACTCCTTCACAAAAAATTTCACCAAAAGAATGCACACCTAGTACACTTAAACAATTATGTCATACACTGTAACTTAAGAAACAAACTACCAAAGCAACACACCTCAACAAAATTTGATTGAAGAAAGATACCAACACTATCAGCACAACTTTAGATCTACAAGACCTAAAACCAAACTGTGGAGAAACACGAAACAAAGACATTTCTCCCAAACACCTTTGCAGTACACAGTTCACACACTAGTGAACACGGCTTCCTCTGGTCAATGATCCAACACATCAAATTCTAGATACAACACATCTGAACACCTCTAATGAAGATATCCAAAATGCATAGGTATATCTTTAACCTAGAAGAAATGTGGAGTAATGCCAAAACACTACTCTGCAACCCAGAAAAACACTGCAGCTCATTTTTTCCTATTTTAATCAAATTTTATCAAAATCACTTGGAAACCAAGCACCAATAACATATCCTCATCATCTCTAGTACTTCTAAAACCAACTACATCCTAGTAACTCAACCATACATCCATTGATAGAATTTTATCAAAGCAACACTAGAGCTTGACATCAGTAGCTTACTAATGGCAACATAATGCAACTAATAAAAGCATCATTAATGCAACAACACATACTTTTTCAGAAATATTATTCTCATACAATTGATATCGATGAAAAAACAAGCTTGTTGAATTCAATTACAACTCCAACTACTCATACTTGCAATAAAGGTATGCTCTCTTAAGTGGTCTTATTGATTTTGAATTAGCGAAATTGATGAGTCTAAAAACTACTAGAGAAATTTGGGTAAAGTTAGAAACAATTTATTAAGGAGATGGTAAGGTCAACAAAGCTAAGATGCAGAATCTGAAGATCATGTTTGAGAACCTGTGGATTTCTAAAGATGAAAATGTTACAAGCTATATGCAGAGGGTAGATGAAGTTGTCAAGTCCATCAAAGGCCTTGGTGGAGAACTCAAACAACCAAAAGTTGTAAATAAATTTCTCAAAACTCTTCATAAATCTTATAGTCATAAATTTCTTACTACTAAGGAATTTGCAAATTTAAATCAATATACTAGATATCAGCTGTATGGTTCTTTAACTTCTTTTGACATGAGAGAATTTCGTGCAAATAGTGGTGCAATTGAGGCTCCTTTTAAAGTTGGGAAATCAGAGGAGATTAAGGAATCAAAATAGGAGGATCTTGATGATGTGGAAGCCAAATTTGTAAGGAGAATGAAGAAAGGTACTAGTAAGTATAGTGGAGAGTTTCGCTTCAAATGTTTTAGTTGTGGAAAGATAGTCCATTATGCTTCAAGATGTCCAAATAGAGCTTTGAATAACAAAAATAAGGAGAAAAAAGGTGAGATGATTAAGAAAAGTTATTATGTTAGAGAAGATGCAAGTATTTATGATGATGAATCAGATTATGGAGATGATGATGATGGTGAATGCGTGTTCATGGCTTTAAAATATGAATCTATTTATGCTAACTATGATATTTGTGTTAAGGAAATCCCTCTAGAGACAAAGGATAAGACAAAAGGCACTTTGGTGTCTACTTTTCATGTTAGACAAGAGAAGAACTACTAGATCATTAATAGTGGATTCTCTAGTCATATGACTGGTGACAAGTGTAAGTCTGTTAAACTTGAAAAATATGGAGGATGTTTTCAATTTTGTGATGATACAACTGCTAAGATATGTGGAAAAGGTTCTATTAGTTTTGATGGCAAGCCTAATATTGATGATACTTACTATGTTAATGGTCTAAGGCATAACCTCTTGAGTGTTCAAAAAATGTGTAGCAAAGGATACAATCTTATGTTTCAAAATGATGGATGTGAGATCAAAAAAGGATCCATAACAATGGTTGCTACTAGAAGAAGGGCAATTGAAAATTTTTATCATCTTAAGGGTGTTGATGGTCATTGCTTTATGACTCAAATTAATGAAAGATGATTATGGAATAGGAGGATATGTTATATCCATTTTGATAACCTAGTAAGAATTAGTTATGTTCAAGCTATGAGAGATCTACCAAAGATGAAAAGCCTATAAATGTTGTTTTTAAGGAGTGTTAAGTTGAAAATAACACAAGAAGAAGCTTCAAAGTCAAAGAACTATCTACTACTGGATTGTTGGAATTGGTCTGGATACAAATCTTTGTGGTCCTACAAGATTAAGAAGTCTTCAAGGTGACAGGTATTCAACTCTATTAATTGATTATTATTCTAAAATAACATAGGTTACTTTTCTAAAAAAAAAATCAGAAGATCTAGATAAGTTAGCATTTAAAGTTATGGTTGAGAATGAAATGGATATGAAAATAAAATTTTTGAGGTTTGAGTGACATGTAGAGTTCACCTCTAATGAGTTTAACATCTTATGTGAGAATCATGGCTTAAAGAAGCCCTTCTTTGTCCCTAGGACTCCTTAGTAGAATGGAATGGTTCAAAGAAAGAATAGGACTATTCAAGAAGTTGTAAGGACAATGATGAAAGAAGCAAATATACCAAAATTTTACTAGAGAGAATCAATTTATATTGCTATTTATATACATAACAAAGTTCAAGCAAGGTAAAATAGCACAAAAACTCCTTATGATCTATGGCATAGAAGTATCCCCAATGTCAAGTACTTCAAAGTGTTTGGAAGGAATTTTATATCATAAGACATGAAGAAAACTTAGGAAATTTTGACCCAAGGTCTAATGAAGGTATTTTCCTTGGACATTGTACAACAAGCAAAGCTTATTGATGCTACAATAAGAGATTGAGAAATATTGTTGAGAGTGCAAGTGTCAAGGTTGATGAAGATCTAAAGAAGAATTCAATAATGATAGATGGATATGAATCAAATGATTCTTCTTGTAGAGAAGAAGAAAAAGATAAAAAAAAGTGTAGATTGAATAGGAAGAAGCCCTAGAAAAACACCTAAGTATGTGCAGAAGAATCATTCTGAAAAACATATCATTGGAGATAATAGAAGAGGTATATTATTGAATAGAAGGAAAGTTGTTGAATAACAGGTAAATCTATGTTTACTCTCTGAAGTTGAACCTAAAACAGTGATTGAGGTATGAAAAGATTAATATTGGATCAAGGCTATGGAAGAATAGTTTTTGTAGATTGAGAAGAATCAGACTTGGGAACTTGTCCAAAGACCAACAAACAAAAATGTGATTAGAACTAAGTGGATACTCAGAAACAAACTAAATGAGAATGGAGAAGTGGTAAGGATATTGCAAGAATTCAAGTGTTGTCATTGATGTCAACAAGCTAGTGTTGTCATTGGTGTCAACAAGTTGGTGTTTTCATTGATGTCAACTATGTGTTAAGGAAGCTTGTTGCATGATGAAGTTGTCGAGGTTATTGAGAAAATTTTGAATAAGAGGTAAATAGGTTGTTGTAGGTTGTGCATGTATAGTTAGGATATTTAGAAAGTGTTGTGAGTACATGGAGCTATATTTGTGTTGCAATGTCTAGAGATGTGTTGGAATAAAGTAATGTGCTAAGATGATTTCTTTGGTACTTGGTTTCTAAGTGCTTTTGACAAAATTTGATAAATAGAGAAAATAGTGTTCTGAAAGTATTTAGAACATGCTCTAAGATGTGCTCCACATTTATTCTATGTTGATGTTATGCCTATGTAGATCTAACATGTTGTTGACATGATGAAAAATATGGAAAGGGGATCAAAATGGATTGATAACCCAATTAGGTGACCTATTCTTCCTCAATCCATTAGGAAATGAGATCTTGTCAAAGAATTGACTAACTACCCTTACGAGAATCAATTCTATGGAGGAATCTTTAGATTTTCTTTTTTACAAGGATGGGGGTCGTGATTAAAGAACACTTTAGGGAGAAAGATAAAAAATAGAAAACTAACTCCAAAATGCAATCTACAACTTGGATCTAATAGATTAAGTGCAATACTAATGGAACCAAAAAAATTAAATGTAGATTAGAGAGAGGTAATTTGATGTGTACTAGTCACCAAAAGTGCTCTACTATAGCTAACCTGGGACTCATTCACCTAGGGATGAATGGATCCTGAGTTAGGGTTTGTCTACAACTTTTGAGAGCCTCTACTATAGATCTAAATCCTTAGATTTTCCCAAATTTCAAGTTCAAAAAACTAGAAATAAATTTTGTAAGTGATTTTTTGTGTGATGACAAATTTTGTGACAACTTTTTTTACTTTGAAAACTTCAATTTTGCTCTTCAAGAGGTCTTCAAGATTTTTTCCACCTAAATCTGCAAACACAAATCAAGAGGAAAAAATGTTTTGTTTTTGGTGAATGGGGATTTTACTAGGTCAAAACCCATTTTGGTAATCAAACATTGAAATGAAACAAAATAGCATGGAAGGTGTAGTGTAGAAAAAAGCATCCCTTTTTCACACTTAATTTGGAAATGAATAATTAATAATAAAATGGACTTAATGGTTCCTTATTTAGGATGTTGTAAAGTGTATCTTTTCACTTTCACACTAATCTAGGGCTTTATTAATTAATTGAGTTTAATTTTTCCTTAATTGGACCCTTTAATTCAAATCCAATCCTAATTAATTACATATTCTGAGGGATAAAACCCGACATTCATAAATGATATTACACAACACTTAATTTTTGAAGGTGTGTGTCCTAGGTTAGTGACCTAGGACCCATTCACCACCTGGAAAAAGGGTCCTTGCTAGGTCCTAGGACCCTGTTTCCACATAACATTTAACATCTCCTAAATTTTTTCCTAGTTAAGTGTGCTAGGACCCATTCGCCACATGGCAAATAGGTCCTCACTTAACCCTAGGACCCCCCTTGGAATATTTCTTTTGAGGTATTTTAATGATTTCAAATCCTATATTTGGTGTCGTCTTGTGTTATTTGAATTTCAGGAATTAAGAATAACATAAGTATAAATGCAAGGTTATTTCACATAGTTTCACCTATGGTGCAGGAGCACCTTGTTGAGTCAATTTTGCCAAAAATGGTTATTTTTTGTGCACTTGGTAAAATGCTATAATTTAGTTAATTTTGAGTATTTTATGCTCAATAAGGTATATTTATATCATTTAAATGTATTAGGCATGGTTGGGAGTCATTTGGGTTAATCTTGCAAAAGTTGTAATTTTTTTGTAAAAGTTGTCATGTGAAAACTTGTCAAAATTACAAAAATGCAATACAGTGGAAGATGAAAGGTCATAAGTCCTAAAGTTGGTTTTAACTAACCCCATATGGTTTTTAAATTCTATATATTCCTCATATCATCATTTTATAATCAAGTGGTTGAGAATTCGAATGAAAAAACACAATATCACCATGAAATTCTATCATTTTTGAACATTTTCTTCTATTTCCATGCTTTGTACGGATTGGTATGGGAAAATAATCATGTAAAAATGATTTTATATTAAATTTCCTTGAATATAATTTAAAATTACATTGGTCTCATGTTGATTGGTTAATATTTTCTCAAGTTATGACAATTTTACTCCAGGCGGGTAGATTCAGATTTGAAGGGGGCAACAAGCAATAAAAATTCAATATCTTTCATTTTTTCCATTTAAATTTTCTAAGAACTTGAATAGAAGTATTTTTTAAGGTAATTAATGATTTCCTTTTTGTTACAATAATTTTGGAGTAGATACAAGTGGAATTTTTTGATGCCCTAGGTGACTGTCATAATCTTTTCAAGCAATTTGGAGATTTGAGGCTAGGGTTTGTTAAAATCCTTCAAGAAAATCATGGCCAATGGTGTAATAAGCATATGAAGGTCTAATTAGATCTTTTTGAGCCATTGGATTATTTTTTTGGTGTTTTTAAGTCATAGAACCCAAAAACCCTTGTTGGCACAAGCCTAATTAGGCCTAGGTTGGGCACGAAAATTACTTTTTTGGAGAAAACCTTACAAAGGAACCTATGCCAATTTTTGGATACATGTTGTAACTCAATAAAGAGTGTTTAAAACTATTTTTACAGTCTTTTCAACTTCTCTCTATCAAAAGTTATTTAGGACTGTCCTAAACGGAAGATTTACTAGAATGTGGTAGCATACTTGTGAAAATCTATTAATTGAAGGAACTCTAAGTTCTTGGTGTATAAGTTGAGTTTTTTGGGTTGAGAATAGATTATGTAAGGCATATTTAGAGTTTATTGAAGACTTAAAATTCATTTCAGTCTATTTGGGTGTTTGAAAGCCTTGAAAACATGTGAGGAAAAGAGGGATTTCCAGTTTTATACCAAGTGCATGGCAAGTTGAGTTGTGTGAACCCTTGTACTGCATCAGTTGGTATCAGAGATCAGAAGGTCTGGGCTAGGTGAGAGTTTTTTGTTTGTATTTTTGTGTGTGTTGTTTCAGTTTGAAAAGGAACCTAGTTTCCAAAAGACTAGGTAGAGAAAAGAGGGGACACCTAGGTGAGGTAAGAGTAAAGTGGAGCAAGGTGAAAGAGACTTGATTGAGATAGAGATAGATCTATTGAGGAAGATTTTGTAGGTTTAAGGTTTAAAGAAGATGAAGAAAAGAAAAGAAAAGGAAATGAAAGAGTAAATTGATAAAGAGATCAAGGCTTTGAGACAAGCTTTAGAGGAAT
>VDFB02156351.1:0-10372 GCA_007258455.2 Sequoia sempervirens | reverse complement strand
ATTCTATCTTGTTTATGGCCTAGAGCCCATATTTCCTATCCACCTAAAGATTCCCACTCTCTAATTTATCAACAACTTTTACAAAGGAGGGGATCATAGAGAAGCTCGGTTAGCTGAGCTCTTGCATTTAGAAGAAGTCTGAGACCGTGCAATAGAAAATTTTGCCAAACATCAGGGCGTGGTTAAGAGATGGTTCAACCGCTGAGCCAAGATCAAGGCCTTCAGAATTGTAGATTTAGTCCTGTACTTGGACAAGGCCCATGAAAAGAAAGGGGCACACAACAAATTCGACAAGCTTTGGCTTGGCCCCTTTCAAATAGCTAAAATTTTGGGAGACAATGTTTTCTGCCTAAAGACCTTAATTGGTGAAAATGTCTCGTTTCCAGTCAATAGGAAACACCTCAAGCATTACTTCCAAGTTTGAGCTCCATCCAACTCTTCCTTGTAAATATTTGTATATAGGTTAGAGTAGGTTGTCTTTTGGTTTGCTTGCATCTTGCTATTTCGCGTCGCTCCATTTTGCTTATTCCTCGACTGTTTTGTTTCGTAAGGAGGGTGGCTTCTATTTTGTTGCGGTGGTCGTGCTCATTCGATGAACGGTTCAGTTTGTTGCTCGTCCTTGGTGTTCTTTGGATAAACATTCATTCTTGACTATTGGTCCCCGAAAGCCACCTAGGAATGATTTCTTCATTTGAACTCTGCCTTAGAACTCGACCCTTGGTTGGATCTCTTTACACACATCTCGGATCTTACACAAAACACATGCTAATTATTTCAAAAGGATTGTAAAAGGGTTACTATGATATCCAAGCAAGTGAAAAATCTTAGGTCCGCTCCAGTGACCACTGTGGTTCCCAAACCCGTTGCAGGCTTTAGTGCTTACACAGTTGAGCAAAAGATAAGTGAGAAAAGGAAAAATTGAAGAAATATCAAAAAAAGAAAAATGAAATTTTGAAATCAAGCAACCATATGGGTGTGCGGGTAAATCTACCGAGGCTATGGACGCCTGGCTGGTAGTAGAGCAATATCCATGGGATCACAAGGATAAATTTTCTAGGGCTATGGATGCCTAATCAGTAGTAGGGAAATGTCCAAGTTACTTTTCGTGTTGGACGGTTTATGTAGCTTGCTTGGTTGGAGTAGCAGCCATCTGTCATAGTTCCCACGGAAAGGAATAAATTCACTACACACACTTCTGAGATGTCTTGTAGACTGACCCAACTAAGGATCTTGTTCTCCTAGTTCACCCTTGAAATCCACCCCATGGTCTGCGAAACCAGAGATTGTGGGTCCTGAATGAATATTCATCCTTAGAACGCTCGGGAGCGTTCTCCAGCAGAGTTGCCATTTGTTGTGCCCTCGGCACACACACCCCATTCAGAACGGGGACCCTCTTTTCTTTCACCCTGTCGGGTCATTTTATTATCGTCTCGTTTTGTGTGCCCCCATTTTCGGTGTCCTAAGTGGTCAACGTGCCTCCAAGGTATCATCTTGAGCTGACCATGTTTCATCCCGTCCAATTTTGCTAATTCCTAGTGCCTTGCGGAGCCTCCTTAGCAGTTTGTTCCTGCCAACGGCCTTGAGCCGGACCAGGTCTACCCCGTCGGGATTCCTCCTTGTGTTCGCCGTTCCCAATGGCGGAAGGATTCCACCTTACCGAACTCCAGAGCCTGGCACCCTCTTTGCCGCTAGTTTAACTTACACAAAATTTAGACCGCCTTTCCTTCTGCCGGGTCCGACCCTTCAAATTTCCATGTCTGAAACTCCATGATGATTTCGCCGTTTGAAATGGGGAACCGATGCTGACTCCCCGCCATTCGGGCCCCGAGTTCCCCTTTGTTGTCGTTGGTTTTTGAACATAATTTTAAAGCGGCCATTGCCTCATGTCTTTCCTGTCCCTGGACCCCGGATCTCGTGCCGCCGTTTGAGAATTTAAATCCACCAACCAACCTGCCAGCCGTACCTACATTAAATGAGGGTATTAATTGCTATTGAGAGAATAAATAAAGTGGCTGACCTATCATTTTAATTTTTTTAGGTTTTCCAGAAGAGATTAGAGTGCCTGCCAGACGAGATCGGTGCACCCGTCGCCCACTGCCCTTGTGTCCAAGATCATCATTTGGCCACCCTTAGTGGATTTCACGTCTTCTCTAATCGGACTCCCGAGGTAGGTTTGTCGTTCGCTCTCCCGAGGGTTGTTTTTTATAATTTTAATGCCTAAAAGGATGAATAACATGGGTTAAAAATGTTTTAATTAGCTAAAACATGATAAAACACACAAAACCCATATCTTGGAATTTTTAAAAAACCTTCAAAACACCCTATTAGTTCAATCTGGAACTCGGCCTTATCATGATTATTTGTTTCCAAGGGGCATTTATGTCTCTCAGGCCCGGGTCTTCCTTCTACCGCCGGTGAAACCTTAGAGAACACAACTTTTTGCAAATGGCCGCATTGGGCCCACCAACCCGGACCTCTGTCGTTCAATCACTGTGAATGCAAACCTCAAACAATGAAACTCGGCCTCTATTTTGGATTCCTGGGCCTGAACCCCTGGACTTCCTTGTCCAGAACTCCGCCGAGCTCCCCTTGTTCCCAGACGATGGAATGAACCCATCTTCTTGATATCCGGGTCTTGCCTTGCCTCTCGTCGTCCGACGTTAAACTCTCAAACGAACTAGTTTGTCATCTTGCCGAGTCCCGGTCCTCGGACTTCCGTTGCCACTTCATCATGTCAAACGGCAATTCATCGACGACCTTCCATCTCCTGGGCCTCGGGTCCACATTCGCCGCAAGAAGCAAACAACATTGAACTTTGACATCCATACCCTCACCGGGCTTCACCATCCGAGATTCTATCCTGCCTTCACTGGTTCAAAAGGGAAAAACACGCCCACCTTTCCAACCTCCGGGCTCCGCTGTCCTGTTTGCCAAACAAAAAATTAACAAAGCAAATCTGACGTCCAAGCTTGATGCCGGGTCTAGTTCATTGGGCTGCTCCCTTCAGACTTCCATCCATTGGCTACCGTTCTGAATGGTGAAAACATGACAGCTTCCCACCCCTTCAGGCCCGAGTTCCTTAAAATAGAAACTGAATATTGGCCGTCCTTGGCCCACTCGGGTCTCAGACCTTGGAGTTCCATCCTCAGAACTTTGTTTCTTGCTGGCTGTTTCAAACAGCGAACCCCTAATAGCTTTCAAGGCTTGAACCTCTGGGAGGCCCAAAAGTGACCTAAATAACCTCGAATTTGAAAACTAATGCCTACCCACGTGCTCCAATTTGGCCCTCTTCGACACGAGTTTTTCAAACCATCAAAATGTGAAGATGGGAGAAACCACTTGGATCGCCTCAGCCTATTTTCCCTTTCAAAACAACATTCCTGCCAGGGAATTATGCCCCCCTGAGTCCAGATTGTTCAAAATCCTTTAAAACGTGACCAACGACATCTAAAAGGAAAAGGTTTAACTTCATTAACCACATGATGTTTAATTGGATTTAGTCTACATGATTTTAACTAACATTGATGCTTTTATAAACGATTGTACTCATTATGTCCATGTCTACAAGATATATGGAATTAGGTGTAGGACCCTTAGGGGCAACTACAGAAAGGGACAAAGGAAAGAAATCAGGCAAGACTCCTTGTGGGAAGGATGATAAAGACTAGATGAAGTTCCAGTTCTAAGGTGAACCTCTACATTCAAAAATTGCCACGGACTAGAAATAAATCACATAAACCAATATCGGTCATGTCGATATTCATGAAATTAAATGAAGGGTCTGAATTCACCCAAAGACTGACAATGCCAGATTAATTATGCAGAGTGGAATCACAAAAGCTGTAGTTATCCCCCATCTCTCATTGCCCCTTAACTAGTCATGGCCTGTCGGCAGGCCTACCAACCCGAGACAAGGACCATCATTGACAGAGATGGGAATATTCTCGTTGACATGTCAGCCAAGGGAATCACAAACACTTTCCACATTCCTACCTTTGAGGAAATGGAAGTGCCCACGATGGAAGAGGCAAAGGCGACTTGGGATGAAGACACAATGGGTTGCAAAAGGTTGATAAACCAATTTTTCCTCAAGGAGAAAAGAGGCAGTGCTGCAAAGGTCCCTCAGGAACTCTTTCGCAACGATTTCCATGAGGACTATCATGACCTAGTCACCATGTTGAGCTGGGTAATGGGTTTTCCTTCTACTGCATTTTTTCAGGAATGGATGGTGTACTTTGTTGAACAAATGCTTCGTGGGGATGAGGATGTCACCACGAAAGCCTCATTCTACTAGGGAGGCATCATTAGCAACTACTTCCATGAGCAGTTTATGAACGTAAAGAAGAGCTCCTAAAGGAATAGCTACAGTAGAAAGAGCAGTCAGCAAAAGACAAAATGCTACAGTGCTATCATACAAGGACAAAAGAGGGAAAAGACAAGAATGTAATTTTAAATTGTAATATATTTGGGGGTAGGTTAAACCCTATTTTATAGTGAGTCTCGGTCACACAATGAAAATCAATCATGGCCGTTCATTTAGATTTTTGAACACTATAAATAGGGGGTCTCCTCTCATTTCCAAAGGGAGTTGAGTTGTTGTAAAGACATGCTGCAGAAATTTCTAATGAAAATACATTGATTTGGTGCATTTTTTGAGTTCTTCACATGTTGCATGGTTCAATCTCCATTGTTAGATGCTTTAGTTAGATTTATATTGCTGTTTTAGTTAGATTCAAAGTGCTTAGATAGACTCTAATCATGCTACTCTGTGATTGTAGAAATTTTTGCTGTGTTGATGCCTTCCAACCCATACTTTTTGTTGTTTGCTGCTGGTAAATGGCCTTGCAAAGTTAGCTTGGGCTAAAATTTGAAGCTTCTTTTTAAATCTTTATCTTTATTCATGCATGTAAATGGTGGATGAATGGTAAAATATCTGCAGACCTTTTTTTAGAAATAGTCTATGCTAAGGTTCATTGCACATTGTAAACCCAAAACTTAAGGAAAAAATTGAAGTTTGGATTGCTGTTCGAACCTACAACAAAGTGCATTTCAACTTCCACATTAGAAACTTCAAATTTTATGATCCACCTCGCATCCAACTACGTAAGTCTGCCCTATGATTACTAGCAAAATCACATCAACATCAACTGAGGAGTTCCATGCAAGTCATGACCTGACACCCGAGAGCCCTTAGGGAGATTTTTAGCAACTTACTATTGGAAGATTTCCTTTCAAGAGAGGTAGTGCACATACGCATTACCTGTGTTGAGAAAGTGTGTAAAAAACCCCATCAACAGGTCCTAGATGGGAACCATTCACCATGGGTGGTGAATGAGTCCCCCTTGGCCCCAAATTCAAAATATTTTAAATTTTCTTTCGGGTTTTTATTTAAAAACTCTTGATGTCAACCTGTGATGAGGTATGAACGGGTTACTAAGGCACAATATTGTATAAATAAGTGATTTTCGCCACATTATACATCTCTCCTATCTCTCACATGTCCATTCTTCATTATTCATCCACCAATCTTCCATCTCAAGTTAAGCAAGTTAGGGCCTTCGCATTGTAAGCCATTAATTTAGCTTCCTAAGACATCCAAGGATAAATTCTACATGTTTTGTTGTAGAATTTCAAGATCTATCATCATGGAAAGGTAATCTATTCCATTATTGCATGTTTCATTCATTTCATTCATCATTTTGGTTTAATTACCTAAAAAGGGTTTGACTTAGGCAAACCCCCATGCCCTAACATCCAACATCTTTTTCTCTTGTCTTGTTTGTATGCAGATTTAGTTATCTTGGAAGCTTACAAATCATTAAAGATCAAGTTGCAAGGTTGTTAAAGTCTTCTCCTCATTCAAAAAGTCAAAATATCAACAAAAACTCATTTTCAGACCCGTAAATTAGAGTTTCAGAAGTAGACACCTGTAGAAGGTTAAAGTGCATACCGATTGCTTCAAAATCCACCTTTGAAAATTCAGAAATTCAAAAGTGGACTCATTCACCATGGGTGGAAAATGAGTCCCACCGCAAGGTCAGTTTTTGGATTTTTACATTTTTGGATACCCTTTTGTCAGAAACAGGTTTCAGCTTAGTTTACCAGAACTAGGACTGATTCGCCCATAATGGCGAGTGAGTCCCTTCAAGCGTGAAAATCAACATCAACAATGTTTCAAAAGCAATTTACAGTCTCCTTCAAGGTTCTAGGTGCACACTTCAAGTTTCATTCATTTCTATTTAGCTTTGCATTCATTTTTAGTTCATTGTTGCATTACACAATGTGTTTTCAAACAAGTCATATTTTTTAGGTTTTGCATGTTTAATCAATCAATTAGTTCATATAACTTCATTTACATCATCTCATTTAGTTCAAATAACATCATACACATCCTGATTTGAATGAACCCTTAACATTTTTGATCCTACCTCTCTCGTTTTAGGTGAAAAACCCTAGAACAACTAGAGTACATAGGAACCAAAAATATATGGTTCATTGGTCTAAGATACTCACTTGTCAAGTTTGAAAGAAAAGGGAGATGAAAATATATATAATTAAAAATAAATCCATATTTATATGCAATACGATGAGGAATAAGTTAATAGCCTTCTTAAGATTATATATTTCCTAAATTGATTATATATTTAACCATTCATCTATCTTAGGTTGAAATAAATATAATAAATATTACTACTCTTGTAGATCTATTTTATTTTTGATATTTTTCCCAAATATCCATATATAATATTATTTCTATGAAAGTAAACATATCCATCTTAACAAATTCAAAAATAAATATGCAATCTATATATGGACATATAAAAATATATTGAAATATATATGAGGTAATATTTATAAAAATATACATTTAAACCTGTGCTTAAATTCATTCAAATACAAATAAATAAATGTCTATACACTAATATATATAAACCTATGTTGAAATTGATTCAAATAAATGAATGTTTGTACACTTCTATATATATGTATGTATGCTTATAATATAAATTCAATATTCAAGTTCAAATTAAATTGAATAAAAAAATTACATGTAAGGAAATAAAGCTTAAATTAAAACAAAATGCAATTGTGGTGGGATAAGGACTCAATCCCTCCCAAATGATAGGGGTTTGCTAGAGGTTTGTAGGGTGACCTCACCCTCTTTTCCCAATGGGTCTTGACTCCTCATGTAGCTGTGGATCCTTCAAAAGGGAACAACCTCCAAAGGGGTAGTCACCCCTCTTTGACTTTGAAATTTACTTTAAGAAAAAAATATAAAAAAATATTTATGTGTGTGTGGAAGAAGTTGAGTCCACTTTTTGGCCAAAAAGTGGAAGTGTTTTCCCTGATTTTCAGTATTTGACACATTTGACCTTAAAATTTGAAGCACTTAGAGATGAAATCTTTAAAAAGTCACTAATCATAAAATGTAGTGCTCGGAGTCTAGTTTCCAAATATGTAATTTATTTCAATACCCAGATTGTACAAATTGAGTTTCAATAGGCATTTCAAAAAACCACTATTTAAAAGTCATTTTTTTGTACCATACCATGCACGTGTACGACATCCATATTTTGACTTAAATTATCGTATTTTTCTAAATCCTTTTGGGAAAAGTTTTATGACTCAGAACCTTTCTCTTGATTTTTTGTAATTTTTATTGAATATTTTTTTTTTTTTTTGTTAATTTTTTATTAAAATGATTTGTTGTTTTGTAAGTAAGTCATGCGACATGCATAAGATGACCTAAACTTATCATTTTTTATTTTATTTTTCAAATTGAAAGAATTATGCGAAGTTTGCTCTCGTGCAATCCATTTGTCAAAATGTTATGTTGATCAAAAGTTATTCAAATAGTAAAAAACTCTGATATTTAAAGTTTATGGACCAATTTTATTAGAAATTAATTGAAAAATGCAAAAAATAATTCAATTGCAAAACAAATTATATATTTAGAATCTGCATTGTTTGATCTAAAATGGGTTTTCATTTTGTCAGAAAATTTTCAAAAAAAGGTCGTCAGCCATATGTCCAAAGTCGATATTTTGCTTTGACATTGTTAGGGCTTTCAATTTGCAGGTCAAACCAGGTTGAAGGCTTAGGTTCGGACTTCCAAAGCTATTCCCGAACCTAAAACCATGGAAAAAACCCGCCCACGATGCAAAACCAAATTCAAATTTCAAAAAACAGGATCCCGATTATAACACGGGATCCCGTTTAGTAATAAACGGGATCCCGTGTTATAATCGGGATCCCGTTTTGTTTTCGACCGTTGAAAAAGTAACGGGATCCCATTTATAACACGGGATCCCGTTACCTTCACAACGGCTCGCGGAGTGAATTTTAATAAACGGGATCACGCTTATAATCGGGATCCCGTTTTGTTATAAACGGGATCGCGTTTTATAGACGGGATCCCGTTTTATATTATTTAAAAACACTGTTGACAATTACTGTCAACTCTGCAACTTTGCAACTTGACATGTACGGCCGAGAGCACTGAAAATCAATTATTTTTCATATGTTATTGTATTTACAGGTGGTCAATTTGATTTTTTGTTGATTTTATCAAAGGGAGCATCGTTTACACCATTTTTGAAGTGAAATTTGCAATATGGATTGAATTTTTCAAAGGAAGCATAAAGAGAACAATTTTTAAAGTGGAATTGTGGTAGTTTTCTATTTGTTTTGAGGAACACAAGAAGAAGAATTTTGGCGTAATAGGTATTCAACTTCCAATTTGGATTCAATATTTTGAAGTATTTCACTATTAACATTCATCTGTGCTTGAGAATTTTATAATTATGGGAGATAAATTTCATAATAAGAGAAGAAAGACATTGACTCCTCAAGAAGTTGAAGCAAATAAAGAAAAAGAGAGACAAAGACAAAGAGAAAGAAGAATGAGAATAAAATCAATGAATCCAATTCAACAACTATTGAAGATGAAAACATTGAAGATACCATAGTTGTACATGAAGCTAATTTGCAAGGAGTCAATTTGGAGAAGAATATGATTATACAAACAAGTCCTACTATGTCTTCAAATCCCTCTTTCAATGCTATGGAGAATGTTTCAATATACACAAATCCAGGTACGTCTTCAAATCCACATGTTAGTGACATGGTAAATTTGTTTGTAGAAGATTTACAAGAAGTTGGATATAATGATGTTGACATTGACTATATTCAAAGAAATGAAACTTTTATAGAATTTGTTGAAAACAAAAAAGAAAAATCTTTTGTTGCAAATGAAAATCAAAATGATCATTTTCTTGAAAATGAAAACAAAACCTATATTTTTGATGAAAATGAAAATGAAAATGAAAACCGTTTTGTTGATGAAAATGAAAATGAGAACCGCTTTGTTAATGAAAATGAAGATGAAAATGAAAATGAAAACCATTTTGTTGATGAAAATGAAAATGAAAATGAAAACTGTTTTGTTGATGAAAATGAAGATGAAAATTTAGAATGTGATGTTGAATTTAATGAAAATACTTTTTTTTAAATTTGAAGTGGTGTTTTAGATAATCTTCCTGATCAAATTTCTTGGAGGCAAATAAGAACGCATGCGAATAGAATATACACCGAATTCTTTTATCGTAGAAATATTGCATTTCAATGTCAACTAATGATGCAATTGATGAGAATGCAAAAAATGAGGAAAGTAATGAAAAGGTTAGGCTTTTATGTTAAACCAAAATAAAAGATCAATCATTAAAACATGCTATACCCATCGCTAGCTAGTGCCATTCAATCTATTGGGAAAAATAGTCAATCTAAAGATAAAAACGCAGCAAGAAGAGCTATAACTACTGCTATAGTTAATAAAACAACTTTGAATAAAAGAATGGTAAGCAATATTAGTGAAGTTTAAAAAATGCATCCTAAAACATTACTAAGAGCAGCAAAAAGAAGAGAAAGTATAGAAAATAATCCTATCAATCAATGTTGGAGTTTCAGTGGATGACTACCGAGGTCTGATATAAAATTGAGTGTTGAAATTAAATCTTTGATCGAAAAATTTTGGCATGATAATACTAGGGTTTCATCTAATGCTAGAGATGTTTTAAAATTAAGGGTGGGGTCCAAAGTCCACGATCCTCACCCAAAACACCTATTAGATACAACACAAACTGAATTTTATAGAAAATTTTGTAGCGATTTAGTGTTACCTGGTAATATTAAAATAAGTCAAAGGTCTTTTGAAAAATGTAAACCCTGGTATGTAAAAATTAATAAGCAACGAATATCTTGTTGTTGTAAAATACATGTTCAATTTCGTTATTTTTATGATGTTTTTCGATATATACGTTGTACCTTGCATTCTAACATGATTATACAAGAATGTGGTATTGATATGCCACCA
>VDFB02156349.1:0-48280 GCA_007258455.2 Sequoia sempervirens | reverse complement strand
ACATGTTGGATACTGTACCCACACGTGCCCAAAAAACCTTGACTTTCCAGTCGTGCCAGATACTATGTGATTTGATTTTCAAAAAAGTTGACGTGAATCTTCCAAAATATTATCTTAAAAAACTTCAATCATGCAATTTTTTGTTTTGTTTTGTATAAATAAAACCTACACCAAATGAGGAAGACAAATGAATTGTTTTTCTATTTCAGCAACCCATTTTTCTAAGTCTTCTCCCAATACAACTCTACTATTTTTTTGGTGTTTTAATTTTTACAAATTTAAAAAAGTTAATTGTTTATAATTTTATATTTGTATTTAATATTTATATTATATTGTTTAAATGTTAGAGATTTTTAAAAAAATAAAACTTATTCTTTAAATACAAATAAAATTTATTAATATATATTTAACTATTTATTCTTTACTAAATTATTAATATTTAAATTTTAATATTATTTTAATTTATATTTTCTTATTTGCTTTTAAAGTAATGAAAATCTCCTCTAATAACTTAGAATGTTTTTATGTGTATCTCCTCTTATTTTCTCAATTTATATGTGTATGTTTTTTTATGAATGTCGTATCCAGCCATATCCATATTGGGGGTCTTAAAAAATGGCCATATCCGTATCCGATACCGTATCCATTTTTGTATCCGTATCCGTGTCCATGCAAATTTGCTTGTTGCAACTTGGTGCTCTAGGAGGATGAAAACCCTCTTGGCTTCACTTTCATTGTAAGATTTGTTTACAGCTTGGACATGTTGCATCTGAATGTAAAGTGGTAAAGCAATTCCCCTCAAAATAGGCTACATGGTGGAAAGGGGTTTGTCTCTCCCACCTTGACATGCAACCTGTGGCTTCTCCCTCTTCGGAAGACTTGGACTCTTCTGCTGCTTCATCAAAGTACCCTCAAAACGATGTCTATGCTAATTTACAAGCAGATCAAGCTCATAAGGTCTTGGTCGCTCCGTTGCCAACTAAATATACAGATATAGTGAATTCCTCCAGAGTCAAAGAGGAGGCAATCACATCAGAATCTGCAAGCAAGTCAGGAAAGAATACAATTATTGAAGAAGTGGTAGATAAAAGTAAGGAAAAGTAAGGTTAATCCATTATGTAATATGGCAGAGTATTGTGGATAATAGCAAAAAGCAGAAGCGATCCTCAGTGAAGATCCCTAATTCATATAGGATTCAATATTCTGCCTACCCAAATGTGTTGTCTCAAGTGGAGGAATGGGGTTTCAGAGGTTACATCCATGACTCAGTTCTAGATTCCATAAATAAGTATCTTTCCTCATTGTCAGCTTCTTTATAATATGAGGAGGATGAGGATGCTTGGGGATGGATTGAAGTGAGCTACTGAAAGCGAACCGCAAAAATACAATTTCGAAGCCATATGGATCTCACAGCATTTCTGATTAAGCTTAAGTTTCTCTTTGATCTTGTTTTAGTCTCTAGTTGAGTGTTGCAAGAGTGGAATCTGTTGTTGATTTTACTTTTATGCTGGTTGAGAAGGGCCCCATTTATAGAAGCCCTGTAATTTATCTAAAAATGAGACTAGCTACAGAATATTGTTTCAGTCACAAACATTGTCTCAATTGTTGAATCTGAATTGGTCAATCTCCAAATTGACCTTGTCACTATTATGTTGGGTGCTTCTTCCATGCAAACTAAGGATCTACACATGAAAGAATTGTAACAAGAATCGTGCCATGAGTTAGCATGTGCACTGCAGTGTGCCCAGTGCAGTCACAGCTTGAACCACAGTCCAAGTCACAGGATTTGCCATGAGTCTGAGGAACCGTAGGATACTACTATAGCAACAATATTTACTACAACTTCTATTGCCACCCAGCATGTAAATATTGAGTGCAAAATTCAATTCTCCGAGAGATAGATGTCAATCTGCCTTTACATGGATTTAAGCTAAAATTCAAACTAAATAATGTTCGTTTGATTAGTGAGTATTGACGCAATGATGATTTGGAATGTCATACCAAGCAATCTAACCATTTATCACAACCCCATCTCTTCTCAATATATTTGTATCCTCACATATCGAGAGCTAATCATCACCTGTCTTTGGTTGGGTCAAAGTTGTCATTTCCTTCTGTGGTGCACTAATTTTTTGTGCATTCTTTGGTTCATTCACTGTACATTTCATTCTTCCTACTTGATTCTCTGTTTGGTAGTTGTTGAAGTAGCACATCAGGCATTCTCTTGATTATCCCATCTGAGCACCCACTAATAGTTAATTTCCTTTGAGGAAAAGATGCATTATAGCAATCTTTGATGTACAAGGATGTAGACCACAAAGCAAAATGGACAAAAGCACAAATGTAATGAAGCACCAAATGTTTTACAGTTTACCCACCAACAGTTAACAGCTTTAAAGGTAAGACATATTACAGCTTTATTGTATTCTTTCTTTGTAATATAGAATGGAGCATATTTAAGAGCTTCCAGAAACATTTGTCCCTGAGAAGCAATTCTCTAACAATCATTTTTATGGTAGGGCTTAAATGAATAAAAGACTATTGGATTAGAAGAATCACAAATGAAAACAAAAAAGGGGGAGTAATCCATTGGCAGTGACATGCAATAAATTTACGTGTAGAAGTCATCACCACAGGATATGTCCCTTTACACTATGCAATTGATTTCTAATCTTTATCTTAATATAAATGTAATGTCTTTATCTTAATACAAATGTAATGAAGAAATACTGGAGGGAATAAGGCTAGACTACATAGTAGAGAATGCTTTAACAACTGTTAGAAACTTACCATAGGACCCCTCCATACAATTGGAGCGTCTTTTTCTGTGAGGAATCCCATTGAAATACATTTAACCCCATAATTCTCCATAGGCACCATCTTCATATCTACAGAAAGCCACTCCAAGATCAAGCATGTTTCTTAAAATGGTACCACCTTTTCTCTCTACCACACATGCAACCAGAAAAACCAAGAACGCAAAAAAAAGAAACAAAGAGGGAGAATAATAGCAGGGTGATATTCGAGAAAGAAGTGAATGGATAGACAGATACTAAGGGTAAATCTAGATGAAATAAGAAACAAGGTAACTAAATAGAGGCTAGAGGTTAGGGATGAACTCAGATTGAAGGGATGAAAACATGGCCTATTATCATAAAAAATCGGTAAATGAGAAATCAAAAGTAAGGGGATTGCCATATTAAACATTAAGCTTTTTCAATTGAGGAATAAGAAAGAGTTAGAAAGAAAAATGGTACAATAAATCTCCCCAAAAAACAGAGAATAAAATTGAGAAAAGACAAATAAAAGAGAATATGCAGATTTTGTGAAATTTCTTTTCAACCAACCTTTCTTCAAAACCAGTATGATTAACTAGCACACTGTACTTTTCAAATCAATATACATAAAAATCAATCTATGGAAAACACAATGCTTTAAACAGCCTGATGCTTATAAATGGATCGCAACCATGCAGCAATCTTAACAAACAAATAGCATGAAATTCAAAAGCTGTCAACCTGGTTGAGATCATGATTATGCACTACAAGTGTTGCACTGCAGTTTTCTCTTCTAAATAGTCATGCAGGGCTTTTCATGAGACATTGAATTCCCACCTTAATCCTGCATAGAACCTTCCGACATTTGTTCCGATATGGATTTGTTTTTTAGATCTTTCAGGGGAATTTTGGGCAGAAACCTCTCTTAAGCAAATCACGAATGCCATTTGGTAGTTTGTTGCAGTCTCTGGCCACACCTTGCCATAATATCTTCCAAGCTACAGATGCATATGCGTAAATATCAAATTAGATAAACCCTTGCCAGAAAAAATTAAAATAATGCATGTTGGTAATGTTTGGATGCAGCCAATTGATTACAAGAACATTTTGTTTAATTATAATCTGTTGTCAATATAACCACCTTATCGAAGCTTTCGCACTATTGCAGCCGGAAGTACCTTCTGCTCAACAAATCTTTTCATTCCAGGTTTAGTCTTCTGTTCCTGGTCCTCAACAATATAAAGCCTCTATTCCTTTAAGGTTCAGTCTTATGTTCCTGTTCCCCAACAATTTAAGTTAAAGTGTGTGTTGTAAAGATAAGCTTTCTGCCCTTTCTACTTCTGCATCAAGGATTTCTCATAACCCATATGGTATTCTTCCTCAAGAGGTGGTGCCTTCTAAAATAATTGACATTCCTCATCTGATGTCCCTCATGATACCTTTGTTGATCTTGCAAAAATGGCTACAAGCCTGTTAAAACTCAGCACTCTTTTGGTCCTACGGTATCTGTTCTTTCACTCACCCATGAAGCCTCCAAAGAGGATGCTGGTGGCAAGAACAAGAATCAAAGTCCCAATACTGGATGATCATGTTGATGATATAGCGTTGGTCTTAATCCTTCTATCGAATTAATAAAGCAAATAAATATAGCCGTGGCTATATATTTATTTGGAGCTGACTTTGTGAAGAGGCGCTTCACTCAAATAACAAATCATACTTTATTTAATGTAGCCAACATAAATAGAATGATCGCCACCTTTTAAGAGACACATCTTTTTGATAAGAGGCCGACTTATCTTGGAGAGACGCATTGGTTGGTGAAGAGCATATCGACTAGTATTTATAGAGGGTGCTGCTCTCTCCTTTATCATTCATTAATTATCATTCAGTCAAGTGCGTACAATTCAGAAAGGAGTTCGATATCACAGCAGATCATTATATTGTTCTTCAAGGAATTTGATATACTTCATTTGGTTGTATACTTGCATCAAGTGTGGTGCAACCATCTCTACATCTGATCGGCCTTGTGATTAGCCTCATTGTAAAGTGAATTGCTATTCATTATTCAATATATAAGTGATATATTGTTGCTGGGTTTTTTCTCCCTCAAGTAGGAGGGTTTTCCTAGGGTATATGGTGTGTTCTATTGTTTGAAATTGCTCTATTTCTGCTTATTTAAATTCTGATCCTAAAATTAACAGATCAGACCTACTCACCCACCAAATTTGTGTTCTGAAAAGCAGATAAGAGAAGATAGCTCATCAGGACCAAGCATTTCTTTGTTTTATGTGATGCTGATTTGGAGCCAAGCTCATGAGAAAAGGAGAGAAGAATGCAGTTTGCTGCAAGCTCCAATGATTGTCATTTACCTCTCTAAATCATAGAAACATAAATCCTCAAAAAATCGCAAAAATCCCAACTTTTAAAAAAGAATTGGTCGAAACAATTTTTTTCCCAAAAAATGCCAATTTAATCAACCGTGATTTTGAATGATTTTAAAGGGTTTAAATCGTGTAAAAATCACAAAAAAATTGCCCAACCAACCTGTCACAAAACCCTAACCACGTGAAATCACTATTTAATCAAGTTTTTTTGTTAATTTTTAGCACAAAACTGAGCGTTGGCTGTTGGGACGTGGTTTGCCATCAAAGATTCACTAGATTTCATTAGGTTGCTGAGGCAAATTGTAGGTAGGCAACCTTGAATGAACGTCTATTTCTAATAGATGTTAAGGACATTAAAATAGAGACACGTTCTTTGGTATGCTTCTATGTTTGATGTTAAGGTTATTAACATGGAATGGTTAAGAGATGTGCTTTTCTTTTTTCTCTATATTCCACACTACTATCGTTTTCCTTAGGCTTGTAGTAATGCTTTCCATGTATAAGAGTAATTATTTTTTTAACATATTTGAACCTTATAAGAGTACTTGCCAAAAGTAAATATAGAAAGCCAAACTAAATTGAAATGAAACTCTATTGGCTCGATATCAACCTAAAGAGGCTTGTTTTCTTTGAATTCTTGTGATCTAAACTATTCAAAAGAATTTTAACATTTCAATTGTCAACAATAATACCAAGGTGGTTGTTTAGATTATCAAGGTTAGGGTGGCACAAATTTCCTTTACAGATGCTAACAAAGTGGGATAATTTGGAGCTTCAATTTGACATTGGCCATCAAGTTTTAATGACAAGCGGGGAGGGTACTGACAATTGAATAATCAAGTGGGAAGCATAAGTATATACATAATAGTATATAGACATTGTGGAATTGGAAGCAAAATGGTTCCTATCAAAAAGATAAAAATCAGCTTTTAGTGCTGAAAAATATGAACTATAGCAATATTTTATATCAAAATGAAGGATTGTTTTGGTTATATTTAAATTTCCTGTATATTTTGTTGGCTTAATGCTTTGTTAATTGGTGAAACTCGCTACTTAAATGCATGCCCTGCACTTGTTTGGGAACTATATTCCATTAAATTCATGAAGTTTCCACAGTTCATAATAATATTGCGAAAATATTGCTGAATTAAAACTGTGTGCCAACTTTTACATAAAATTGGCACACAGTTTTAATCCAGAAATCTTTTCGCAAAACTATATTCCATTTAGAACCATCATATACATGGAGATTCAAAAGGCTTGCAAGGAGTAAAATAGCAATACATGATAGCTTTAGACATATATAGTGTAGCATTCCATGCATGTTAAATAGGTATAAAGAAAACTAATACAGGCCTTGAGAGAAGTCATGCCCTAGTCTTGTGGGCTTATCTTAATCCCTCCCGAAGCAAACCTTATATTTTTTCTTTAACGATCCAAACAGATATCAACAACAACTATCCCATTGAAAGGGAATGTTCCTCGTGCTTTGATTTTCCATTGAGACTTGTACCTATAATCTCTCAAATTCTCAACTCAAGGTCCATTAATGGTTTTAACTCCATCATCCACTTATACGCAAAATCAAGGAAATTTTACTTGAATAATAATAGCTAAAATTGTGGCTCAAATAGTTGCTCTCTTCTTTTGTACTAGCAAGTCTTTATTATCTAATGGAAAAATATTTAACACTCCTTTTACTCTTTTACAAATCTGCTAAAATAGTTATCAATGAGAACATTTCAATATCATTTATGGTCTTTTGAGATTTAAGATTTTGTTTCAAAAGCATTTTCCATTACCCTATCTTGAGCTATTTGATTCAAAACCTATTAGTTTGAACTTTGCAATTGCTTTCTTTGTCATATAATTTCTCTTTCACACTCTTCATATAGTTCTCTTTGACATTGTTCTCAAAATTGCAGGTATTGTTAAATCACAAATATGAACCAATTGACTCCCATTTTGTAATTTATGATGTCTGCTCAACAAAGGAAAACTGTCTTTTTAATGACTTTCTTGAGCCTGAGGATTTTGAGATCCTAGAGGCCAACTTGGATAGTCATGAGGTTGAACGACTTAGGAGAGGCTCTGAACCAAGAGCTTCATCATCAGGACCTGCAGCCCTCTAGCATATTTCTGTTTGTAGTAGCAAAGAGTCATTGCCTATGTTTTATTTTTTGGAACTTTGTACTTAGTTTATAGGTTGACTTTGTACGAACTATATTGTAATTGAAATTTTATCAACTGTAACCATCAAGTTATTATTTATGCACTATGAAGTATGCTTTGTGTAATGCAATGTAATTAGCGATATGAATATAAACAACAAAATCCTATTTTCTACAATTCATGGGTTAAACTCTATTTTATTTGTTCTCTATATCTCTATGCTATGGAAATGCCCTTAAATTTCGGAAAAAAAAGGTAGTTTTTGTCTCTTTTTCTACAATTTTTTACCATTTTTTTTAAATCTGATTTTTTCTCAATTTTTTCAAAAAATCTTATGCTTTTGGTTTGCTGATTTTTTCCCCAAACAATTTTTGCTGCTATGCTCTAAATGTCTATAAACGGCAAACTGAAAAGTAAGATTTAGCAGGAAGGATCTGATCTTGTGCTTTAGCAAAATGAAATTTGTCATCCAGAACCTGTGAAATAGAGTGTTTGAGACATTCAAAAATTCCCTTTTTAGCTAAAGTATTGTCTCTATTTGGGCCAGACCTGGCCAGTAGTTGACTTTCTTCTCCCAATACAGATTGGGAGGTCCAGCAACTTAATGGAATCAAACCAAGCTTGCCCTAAAGAATTCTTCTATGCACTATAGGCACATCATTGGCTGATTTGTTTCTTATGAATTTAGTCAAGATTTATGTGGAGCTTCTCTGTAGATTCCTTCTTTGACTCTTGAGATAACTTCAAGGGAGCTAAAAAGGATGGATGTCTTAAGTCTCTAGAGAGCTGATTATATCCGTAGGTGACTTCAATGCCCACAGATTTTTATCAGAAAAGTGCTTTTTGTCTTAATTCACTTATTGCAAAGCATTTCAATGAGTTCATATTGCATAACTCTTTGATTGATGTAATATTTTGCCAGGGCCAGTATACATGGTTTACAGTGCACAGCAATTGGACTACATTGCAGAAAAATTAGATTACTTTTTGGTCACAGATACTTGGCTGAATCACCAAGTATCTTACAATCTTGGATCATTTACAAATCCAGCTAAACATTTTGCTGGCTGTTGTGCCTTGTAAATTCTCTTTTAATTTTTATAATAGTTGGTTTTGTGTATCTGGATTCTGCATAGCCACAATCTTATTCAGACCTGGTGAGGGGAAACATAAGTACTTCATAGTTACAATATGTATCATCTTGCTTGTAAACTAAAATTTCTGACATCACAATTAAAAATCTCTGATAAACAATCATTTGCAAATATTTTTGAATATTTGCAACAGAAACAACATAAGTTCGCAGATTTCCAAATAACTACAATAGATACTTTAGCTTATTCTGCAGAAATAGTATATGAAAACAGCTTGAACACGCAATGCAAAGAATAAATATTTTACAAGCATAATTTGTGAAACCCTTGGGTAGCAGAGGGAGATTGTAATAGTGAATAGTGAATACCGTGGATTTGAAACTCAGCAAGTACTAGCAAGTTTTCCAGCAGGGCAAGCAACTTGCCCACAACTCACAAGCTGAGTTGGCTGAAAAATTCACAAGTTAGTAGGCAAGTTTCCCACCAAGACTCACTTGGACCTGGCAAGCCTGACAGGAAGACCCTGCATAAAAGCCTGGTTTTTTTTCTTTCTTCATCATTTTTGTCTTCAGTAATTTGGATCTCAGCAGTTTGAATTAATTGTCAGGTGATTGGAAGGATTTATCGACAGTTGGTTAGAAGCAATAAAATTATCAAGAAGGGCATGTGCTGTGAAGGTCCCTGTGGCCCTCAAAACTCCACTCTAGTTTTAAAGGCAGATAATAAAAAGTTGTCTTGGGCTGCACCCAGTGGAAAGGCAACATTTTTTTCCCTTTGTTTGAATTGAAATAAAAAAAATTGAATTTTTTTCCCTGCTTTTATGAATATTTCAGCAATTTTTAGTTTCTCAAGTTTTTTCCAAGCAATTGAATTCAAAGAGGATCCTGAGGTGCATCAAGGCATATTGTATTTTGAAATTTGGTATGTTAAGATGATCTTTAGCTAGTTGGTAACACAAATTGACATTGGGACAGATTGAATTTATAACAGGGAGCCAACAATAGGATATCTTCGGTCTTAGAACAGGAGCAATATCTTGGGTGATCATGAAAAAAGAGATTATTGTTTATCTCCAACAGAAATAGATACAAGGCTGCTATTTTTGCTGCATATGAGACAGTTTGGTTGATTCCGGTTATGTCAAGAGAACCTCCATGTATATTTTGTGTTGATCAAGATGTGCTCAAACTGGTCAAAATCCAGTATTATGTGGTACCAAGCACATAGAGGTTCGTTTCCATTTTATTCATTCAGTAGCAAAAAAATATATTATTGAGCTAATATATTGTTCAACTAGGAGCAAATGGCAAATAAGTTCACAAAACGTCTTTGTATTGAATAATTATTCAATTGAGGCATAAACTTTTCATGTTTTCATATATCACCATCAAAGAAGGGTGTTTGAATATGTAGTTATAATATAATAGCATAAAAGTAACTAAAAATAAATTGACATAGGGCAGCTAAACTTTCTCTCTCCATTTTTTGAGTTTATCTCCTATCTTTGTTTGCCTTTCTCTAAGAACAAGCTGAATTTTGAACTGCGGAAACTAGGCAGCTTAATTTACCTACTCACAACAAAAAATTAAAATAAGTTGCAGACCTGCAGATGTCGTTTTGGTCTTTCATGATATGTTGGACAAGGCTGTGGTGTCAAAATGGACCCAATAACCAAGGCATCATCCAAGCTGACCAAGATTGGAGTATGATGCATTCAGGACTGATAACACCTACAAAATATTCAAACATCCATTCCTAAACACAAGGGGAGAGAGAGAGAGAGAAAGATAGAGAGAGACAGAGAGAGAGATGAGAAATAAAACCTTATTCCATTACCCTTGCTCCCTTTCCATGGTTGAGAGGAAGATGAAAAAATCATCAAAGGGAAGAGATAAAGAGGTTGCAGCTCTTTCAATAGCTGAGAGGAGTTGTAGATAGCTTCCATGCTTCAAGTGAGATTCTTTTGCTAGAGTTATTTCTCTCATTGAGTTTCCCCCAGACAAATTTTCATGCCCACTCATGTGATTTCCTTAATTTTGTTGTTCATTACATTCATTTATATATTTTCCATTGTTGTACATGAAGAGTATGAGTGACGGTATTTTCATATTGCAAAAAGGACGAGTAATTGGTGTACATAGTGTTATGAGCATTGTTTCAGCATAACCACATTTATTTCACCTATCTAAATAATTGATCTCATCTTTTATAACATCCATTTCCATTATGAGAGCATGAGCATCAGCCTAATAATATAGACTTGTATTTCCAGTATGAACAAGTTAGAACCAACACAAAGGATATAGATGGCAGTTTAGAACTGTAGCACACATCGAATTTCAGTCAATGCATATTGAAATTCGGTAGTTTATTAACTGGATCAAAAACGTAGGAAACTGAAGTTCTGTTTTGAAGATTTGTATCAGGAATAGCTTGAGCAAATTATAGATCAATATGTCAAAAAATCAGAAAGCCTTGGTGAAACTTTGGGAGCTGAACCACCTGTATAAGGGCATCTAACTAAAAAATTTGTAGTAATCATGCTCTGCTGTCTGTGTGGTACTGTAACTCAACCTACTGTTAATTCAAAAAATATTAACTCTGCAAGCAAGAATCTTCACTTACAAGGATAGCTTATTGCATCTTCATCTGGATATCATTCCAGATGGGGTTTTCACACCAGAGTCCCAGAAATTCTTCAAAAGATAATGCCAATTGAGCTATGACAATCAAGTTAGATCCCATAACAGATTTGAACAAACTTCTAAATGGTGTAGACTTGATATGCCAAGTTTACATGAGACTTAAGCCTGGAATCACTTGGTCGTACAAGTTTTTTCATCTGGTATAGATCATCACATCATTACAACTAAAACAATAATGGCATGTCAACTGTAATTAAATAAGGAGATGATGGTGTTCCTGAAAATATAAATGTCATTCACAAGAGTGAAAATATATGCCATCTACACAGAAAAACAAGCACTAATCATACAGAATTTGTACGGCAAGGATATGCCAAAAGCTTATATTTCCAACTACTGTATAGCACCTCGCAATACTAATATTAAATGACGATAGAAAACACAAAATACTAGACGATGAAAGGAAGGTGTACTCTAAAATACATACACTAAGAAGTTAATGTTGGGAAATGTGTCTCAACCTTGCTCTTAATGTTAATATTACAAAACATGTGATTTTCGGGTATAAAATGGAAAAATTTCCTGTTACTTAGTTTTTGGCCAAAATAAAAACTTCTTATTGTTCCGCACCACCTACAGGGTACCAATTGCATAGATCCCCTTCGAATACTTTGATTTTATAAAAAAAAAATTTAAAAAGCATAATCGGCCCACCAGATCAAAAGTTGTGGCCCCTGGAAATTTGTGTAGGAAATGTAAAAAGTTGTTGGACACATAAAAGAGCTGTGAAGGGGAGTTACACCTGCCAACCAACATATGCATATTATGACACATCATAAGGCATCTTTGATTGAGGGATAATTTAGGCATCACTTTTGGGTGGCTTTAGCTAATGGGTTTCGAAATACCATTTGATTGTTGCAGATTTTGTATCTCCTATATATTAGATGCTTGACATGAAGGTTGTATGTAGAGTTTTGTAGATATTGTTTAAGTTGTTAGAATTCCTCCAGATCTCTGGTGGGTGGTACTCCTATGATGGCTTGCTTTGCAAGTGTATTGTAATCATCATTTACTGAATAATACAATATGCTGCTTTGGAGTGTGGGGAATTTGTCTTAAAAGGATTTCCAACACGTACACGTGTTATGGTATTTATTGTTTATTTTTTGTTTAAATGTGTTTTCTGCTGTCTATAATTGTTAAAAGATTGAAATTCGCACAACACTCTCCTATAATTGTTAAAAGATTGTTTCAGGTTTTGTATCTCCTATATGTTAGGTGCTTGACATGGAGGTTGTGTGTAGAGTTTTGTAGATATTATTTAGGTTGTTAGAATTCCTCCAGATCTCTGGTGGGTGGTACTCCTATGATGGCTTGCTTTGCAAGTGTATTGTAATCATAATTTACTAAATAATACAATAAGCTGCTTTGGAGTGTGGGGAATTTGTCCCAAAAGGATTTTCCCCATGTACACGTGTTATGGTATTTATTGTTTGTTTTCTGTTTAAATGTGTTTTCTGCTTTCTATTATTGTTAAAAGATTGAAATTCGCACAACACTCTCCTCAAAATATTAGTGTAGAAAGTGTTTCTGCATGCCCTACTTCCTTTCAGTTAATGATCTCAATAGGAGGATAGGTGATATTAAAAGCAAACCATTGGGGTTTGAGACATGATGAATAATATTTTGTGACCAGATCAAAAAGGAATATATCTATTTAACAGCTTTATAACTGAAAGTATAAAGCAAGAATTTCAATAAGGCCCTAGAACCAGAAAGGAATCGCTGCAGTCATAGAAAGATTGTAAAAAGTAAATAAAAATTATTTGAATAGAACAAAAACTTCTTGATCAAATAATGGAATTGATAGGTTTCCAAAAGAGAGTCAAAGATGAGAATATTGTGTGGGCAATATTTCAGCAGAAAAGTGAAGAGAATTACGTGAGAAGCATTGTTACCAGGTTTAGAAAATCGATTCATTCAAAAGGTCCAAAACAGTAAAATTTCTCTAGGAACTGAAAAATCTGGAAGGAATTGGACAAATATGGCCAGTTGAAAAAATCTGGATCCGGCCGTACTTGGTAACTATGATGAGAAGAACAATAAGCTAAACCTTTATTTTAAATTGCTCATGGAATCCTAGAAGCTAATAAAAAAATAGCGAGCATCCCCTATTCTGTATGTATAAATTTAGATGAAGATCTGTAAAAACCCTGCTCTTTGACCAATTTCTTATGTACACATTCTTAAAGACATAACTTGTCCTTGTTTTCAACAAAACATCATCTATTTTAAATTACATTCCACCATTTATTTCAAGTTTCAGTCAAATATGTGGTTTATTCTAATTACTAACAGATCATTTGAAAATATCCAAAGTTCCCTATGAAACCAAACATATTGTTCTCTCCATTTAAAATGAATAGTAATTTAAATAAGGCTATGCTGTGTAAATATAGGAAATGTGAATGTGTACCTTCTGTAATCCGAGGCCTTCCTTCAAGCTTCATCATTGTAGGAATAGATGGCCCATATACATCAGCATCTAAGAGACCCACTTTCAGTCTACAAGTAACAGCAAGAGCGACTGCTAAGTTCACTGCAACAGATATCAATATACTTTCTGAATAAGCTCCCTCTTCTTTAGACTTAGCATGAGTTTTTACATGATATAGGAAGATCAACCACTGAATCCCTAAGCTTAATAAAATCATTAATCAATGAAAATAGATTATAAATATCTCAGAAGAGCTTACTATCTGTACTCCCAATACCTCTTGCATACTACTAACACGAAAAAGATGTTAAAATAGAGTCAGAAGACAATATCCTTACCCAATGAATTACATATGATTTTAAACAAGTATCTTTAAATGACCTCTAGATTCTGTTGATGTGTGTTTTATGACACACCAAACACTCTAGAATAAAGTGTCCAAAGACGCTCTATCCTCTCTAGAAAAACTACCTTGTATGCTAAGATTGCAAGAAAGATCATACGGCAATTCCAATGTTTCGTAAGTTAGGTGTGGATAAGCTATGTGGTCATTGTGATTTGCCAATAACACAAAGGGATTTACTCTAGTAAGTTACTTAGAAAGTAAGGACTTGGGTAGATTTGATATGAATGCTGCATTATTTTTTTGGAATTTTCTGATTTTAGATAAAAAAGTGAAAAAGGAGTAAGGGTTTAGAAATCCTATACTATTCCTACGAAATCAAGAGACAGTAAAGATTGAGTGAAACTTAAAAAACAATACTTTGTTTCACCACGCTAAATGACAACTACACAAAGCAAGTGCAATCTTCTAGGATTTGTGCTTAAGATTTCTTTACTACGAACAACACCATCAATAGAACAATATTATTCGAAATAAACATTGAAGCATCCACACCAAAAGCTCAATCTAACTTTACGCATTGAATGAAAACCATCCATTCAAAGAAAGTATGAGCGAAGTTTCACTAATCTTTACTATCAATCTATCATTCCCTTAACATACATTCAAATAAAATTCTAATTTGAATCTACTCTATAAGGAAGAGAAATATGCAACCATGCAACCATTTGACAATGAAAGGATTCAAAGCATCTCATGCATTATGAACTTTATTATCAAAATAGTTTTCAGCAACAATTTCATAGAACTCTCTCTCTTATTCTCTATTATCTATCTTCTATCTCCTATCCTGTATCTCTATGTTGTATTATCTATGAAATGAGAGAGTGAGGGGGGGTTTATATAGAGTTTCAAGAATACAATGAATGGCCAAGATTAATTCAAGAATAACGGCCCAAATTTAAAATAACATAACCCTAATTAGGGTTGCCCAAATAACAATCAGTTAACAACAGAGAAGTCATCTACTAGGAGTTGCGTCCTTATCCACTTCCATAGCACTATGTTCAATGAACCTAGACACGATCGCGCTGACTTCCTCAATGGTGATGTCCGACAACGTGTTAACTTTGTATTCTAGCAAGTCCAGACTATTTGCACACTCTGCAAAGGTGATCACCCATCATGCAACAGGAAGGTGTTTTGGACGGTCAGGAAGTTGAATGCCTTAGTCAAATTTTCTTTCAGGATTGGCCCGGCAGTGGTAGAGAAAATCCTTTGAACTTTATCCTTCATATTTTCCGACTGTAAGTCATTTTCTCGGACAATGTCCTTGTCAAGCAATCTGCAGCCATGTGGAAAATTTTATTCTGGATTCCTCTTACTTGTTCTTCGATTTTGGCGCCATCTGCTTTCACTCTTTCCAAGACTTCTCGTGAAGTCAGTTGATAATACCAATTGTTGAAATCGTATACAGCTCCTGCTGCAATGATCTTCTCATTAATCAATCTTTGCTTCGGAATTCCCTTTATTTCTCAAAGACATGGGATAATTTTGCTTTGAATGTCTTGGAGGTCGTCCCATGCTTCTGCTAGGTTTACAACTCGTGAGAGCAGGGAGGAGGTTTGCCCATAAACATATGCCAACTTTTCTACAAATGTCATTGCCTCTTCTTTCTTTCTTGCCATCCATTCCTTAGTTTCCTTGGCGGTAGTCAACTCTTCTTCAAAATTTTTGACCAGCTCCTGTGAAGAGTTTGGAAGTGGAGGGGCTAATTGGTCACCTTGATTGAGCGGCCTGGTTAAATGCTAGATGTCTTCCTTTAAGCGCTCAATCTCCCTTTTATATTCTCTTTTCTTCGCCACTTCTTTTTCTAGCCTAGATTTAATGGTGGCAACAGAGTTATCCAGGTCCTCAACTTCCTGCTCTTTTGTTGTTGGACCAATATCAATGGTTGTAACGGCATATTCATTTGGGGCAATTTCATCTCATGATTTCTCAACTGTTGGTACTGCAATCTGCACTGTACGGTTACCAGCTTCATCTCTCTGTATTGTAGAAAATTTCTTGGCTGGCTTCTTTGTAGTAGCCTGTTCTAGCCTCGCCAAGAAGTCTGCAATATCATCTTCTTTTGGTATCTCTACTGGTACCTTAATTTTCAGTCTTTCTTTTAGCCAATCTGGGATTGTTGGTTGTTCAATTCCATCTTCCTGATTATCCTGAATGTCTTGCATATCCTGAATTTCCTGCACAAATGGGATTTCCTGAATTCCCTTGAGGGCAAAAATCATTCCCTCTTGGAATTCTCCTTTCATAATATCCATATCATCATCCGACTCAAGAATCTTCGTGCCTGTAGGGGAGTGATGATCATCATCTTCCAACTATACTGGCTCCACATCCTTTTCTAGAATTGGCGAAGGAAATCTAACTTGTCCCCATGACTCTTCCTCCATGATCAATATCTCATCCATATTTCTGGATGTGGCTGAATGAAGGGCCTTGGATTTTTGCATCCTTTGGGCAAGTACTTCATCTGTTGTCTTCTTTTTGTTCTGCCTTGTAGAGTCATCTATCATTTATTTTCTCTTCTTTGGGTTGGCAGTCTCGGTTAGTTCACCTCCCTGAGATGCATCAACATTCGAAGAACAAGACTCTGCCTCACCCATCAAGTCATATGTAAATGGCACATTCCTTTGCTGTAAAATTTGCACTTGCTAGTCTACCCACCATCGCGAATACTTAAACACAGGCCTCATAAAAGTTGTTAAGTCACCAAGCTCAGGCTCAGACCATCTCACAGGAGGAAGCGACTGCCTTTCATCAAAGCCCGACTGCACGTACACTCCATCATCTTCAAGTTGATCAGGTAAACGGAAGAGCTTTGTTGTCCTGATCATATCCAATGGCAGTCTTGACCATAGTCTTCTCACTTCATACTCATCAGCAGCATTTGCCCAGAAGTCTTCTAGGTCAACTCTGTGTTTATATTTCCTCCCGTCCACAGTTCCAATATGATGAAATGGATCAAAGTAAGCCCTGGACTTGTAGGAAGTGAATGGGTACCATTGTATTTCCAATTGGGCACTTTCTGCTGCTTGCGCTGATGGACAGGATTCTAACATGTTTCCAATAAAGAGTGGAAAAGTGACGGTTGCTTTCTGCTTTGGCCTCTGAATATTTTGATAAGTTTCCAATTGCCTAAGCACCTCCAACAAAACCATTCTATTGATGGGATAAATCAGCAGCCTGTAAGGGTGACTTGTGAATCCTTGAATTCTAATGTATGTGAATCTAGGAAACTGGATAAACCAGGATCCATATCTGTTGATTAAACTTTTGGCTTCACGGGTGAGCCTTCAAAAAACTCTAACTCTAAACCCCCAAACAAAGATCAAATGAAACTGAAGCGCAACGGCAAAACCCTAAAAAGCAAACCACTAGGGTCCCCATTTGTAATGGGGCGATGTGTGATAAGGTCGTAACAGATTCCAATGTATCAATATGCAAACCATAAAAGCATCAATAGACACAATTCACAAATACTAACTAGAATGGAGTTACTATACAGCCTTGGAAGTTAAAAAATCTGTAACGTTAAAACATGTCAAGAACACACAAAAGTATCATGTGAATTCTTCACTGTTCTCTTGGCTAGAAGAGTACCAGAAGAAGAAAAAAATTCAAAGCCTTTTATTGTTCACAAAGTTGCTCAACTACCTAGTTGGAGGAACAAAGATAAGCTGACAAGCTTCTTGTTAGAATGGTTGTTCAACTTGCTTAAAAAATTTCCTGCTTAATGACAGACCTATTTTCTAAGTTTGCAAAAACTCAGGACATTACCTCGACAGAAAATGGATAGATGAAATATCCCCAATGGGATCTACCCTAAAATTCTGATTTTTATTTCTGCTCAAACCCTAATTCTGATTTCTTTTATTTTCTGAAAACAAAATATCACAGCGAACATACATGTGCCCAAACATGACAAATAAACATACCAAATGTTCTACCGATTGATATTCATATCAAACATGAAATCCATTATGAAAACAAAAGATAGAGCATCCAAATGCTACATACAAATCTGATTTTCTGTAGGTAACTTCTGCTGTTACAAAACTGAATATTCTGGACTGATTTTTCAATAAATTTATGGGCTCAAACATGCCAAACATACGCCCAAGTTTCTGCTCTATAAATCAAAACTAAGATTATGCATACCACAAATATGCAAATTAGTCTTCAAACATCAAACCCTAGATGAGTGAATCCTTCCTTGGCAAGCGCTTAGGGTTTGCTACTACAGAAATGCAAAATCGCCCTCCAAAAATGGGCGCTCAAGTCTGCACCAAAGTGGTGCTCCAAATTAGGGAAAAACCCTAATGCAATATGCACACAAATTGCCATAACAATACTGCTTCAAATCTGATTTGCAAACCTGATAATGCAATGATGCTCCAAATGTCCAAATGTCTCCAATGAAGTGCAATTAGAACTCCATTATGAGTCCTCCACAATATGAGCTAGGCTTTTGTCCAACTCACCGTATTCACAAGGGTTTTCATCCTTGGAATAAAGCTCAACCAAAGTTGCAGCCAAAGAGAAGAATCTCCAAATGAAAATATGACATGAATCCATGCTAAAATGACCTCAAATGTTCTTATATTTATAGCCACCTTTCCCCTCCAAGTTTAGCCAACCTCCTCAAGGAAAAATATTTATTTTATTTGCTTTTTTTCTCTCCTCCAATCTTGGCCAACCTCAATAAAGAATTCTAATTTTATTTTTATTGTCTTCTCTAAGGGAGCAAACCTCTTTATGACCCTTGATATTACATTTTTAGGACCTTGCCTAGGTCATCCACCTTCAAGGCCATTTTATTTTATTTATTTTATTTTCCAAATGGCTTACAAAATATGGAAGGTCATTTTCCATCCTTTATTTTTTTCCTTCCCAGGTCGCTCAAAAAATGGGGACATTACAATCCTCCCTTCCCAAAATTGCTTGCCCACAAGCAATTGCAAGCCTGGATACTACAAAACATCCTCAAGTAGCAAGTCTCTTCAACTAGTCAAGTACTCCATGATCACCCTACTCCTCAACTTGTGGCTACTTCTCCCATAGTGAATATGAAGAATAGTATGTAAAGTGAGTTCCAGTGGCCAAAAATGAAACAATACCGGCCATACACACTCAAACTCAAATCTGCTCCATCCTTCAAACTTTGAAATTTTGCTCCTCAAGGTTGACGATCTCCCATCATCAAGAGTAGTATCAAGTACAAGTAGCAACTTCGCTTCTTCATCCAAAGGAGGAAGCTCGAAAGAAGATGTGATATGTTGCTCACTTGCCCTCTTGAGGCAAGATGCATGAAATATATTATGAATCCAACTACCTTTAGGTGACTCATAAGCATCCTCTCCAAATCCACTCTCAATACTGAAAAGGTTGTAGAAATGAAGCTTGAACTTCCCTGCACCACTCAATGTAATATGTCTATATAGTTGTAGGAACAAGAATAACAATTCATCAACCTCAAGTGTCATGTACATATCGTGCATCAACCCCTTCGCTCTGAAGGCTCCTTTGTCCACAAATGCTAAGTCTATCAAAGGCAAAGTGTCATATCTATCCAAGGCCCTAAAAGATGTTATGTCTACCAACATGTGATAGGTGATATCATAATGCTCTCTAAAACACAACCACCTACAGCAAGCCTTTCGCTGCTCCACTCTAATACAAATAAAACTCATCCAAATGTTGTGAACCAATTCACCATGATCCCTGTGAAGTATCATACCACTCACACCAATACTTGGATCCCAAGTTATTACACCATGTAATGTCCCCATTTTTGGCGAGCATCGAGTTAAGTAAGATTACTTCCTATCATGTGGACTCTGAGGGTCGATAGTTTGGATAGGGTCATTTCTGAGCTTGGCTCACCTTCAAATTCCATTTGCCTTTGACTCAATTGGCTTATTCACTGTCGACACTTCTAAGTGTGAGTTGCCATTTTAGCAGCTTATCACGGGTGGGACCCCGCTATTTTAGCAAGATGGATTTGGTTGTTCGTAATCACTTAGTTCACCACCGGATCAAGCATCGGATGTAACGAGGAAATATCATTTAAATTTGAATTAATTAAATACACTATATGGAGATTATAATATAAGGTTATACATTTAATTATAACTTAAGTGTTTTGTCAAGGGTCACTTCCCATCATCGCAAGGCTAATTCAAGCACTATATTTTATAATTAAAAATTGCCCTGAGACTATTGAAATAATAAAATAATAAAGAAGTCAATCTCTTTAAAATCCCTATCTTTAGGAATTCGTGACTTTGAGAGTATAAGGGTAATTTTCATTGGATTTGAGCTATTATGTCATTGCTGAATTGAAAAATTGATCACTTTTTGTCGAGAACTAAGCTTTAGGGTTTCACCGTAACATTGGAGAACGAGCCATCTCCAGTGGGAGCGATTCAGAGGGTGTGAAATGTCATCCGATTTATTGCCAGGCAGAGGGATTTCTTCATCCAGAAGAAATTACAGAGCTTCACAGAAGTCTATTTCATCAGGGTTTCAGAGAGATATTCATCCCGGAAGGTTTGCTACATTGAGGCGCCATTTAATTGATATTCTGGAGAGTTTTAAAGAAGCCGTACAAAAATCATTATTTGCTACTGTCAGCCGTACTTTGTACAGCAGGGCTGTACCTTCACTAAAGTTGTAGCTTCGCATTTGAAACACATTTCTTCAGAGTATACTTCCAGAGGAGTTTGTCAGTTGCAGGCGCCTAACATCCAAAGATCTGAAGATCATAATAGAGGCCGTACATTTCAATCATTGGCTGCTGGGTGAAAGCCGTACCAGTCATATTGCAGCCCGTACCACCATTAATAAGGGCGTCTTTCCTCTTGGAAGAAAGTCGCTTGCTTTTGGGACAGTCTGCCTTTGCTAGTTTGGGCACCTATGTTCCAGATACCATTGCACATCATCAGATCAAGGGAGAAGTGAGATTTCATCACAGCCGTACCTTTTTAAGCAATTACCAGCAAGCTGCAAGTACCAGGTTTTCTTTCAATAAATATCATTCCCTTTTGATTTGCATGTAATTGGATTATCATTGTAACTGTCTCAGAAGGTTAATAAATGATCTGGCTTCAGTATTTGCAATAGGGTTTGCCATTTACAGAGTTGAATTATTTTTATAGAATTTATTTGTAATTCTTTTCAAAATCGCCATCTTTCATTATCTAAAACATCAAAGAATCAAAACTCAAAATCTTGGGAAAATACAAACCAAACCGTCGAATTGAGGAGGAAACTAGGGTTTTCCACACCATCACACTGTTGACCTCCTACAATGATCTAATAACTAAGCCTTTACAGCTGTGATTCAGAGATTGGACATCTAACCTGAATAGCTATCTCAATCATCATGAAGGTGCATTTATCTTGTCAACCTAGGGACGTGAACTTGAAATGGGTCAGCACAGTATGTGCACAAAGGATCCAAAGTAGCCATATTCATCCTACAGCTAAAAAAGACACAATGTTGAAAGTAAATTGCTTGGAAAGAAATAACATAAGTGTTGAGCATCAACCAACAATTATAATAAGTTGAAATGCATGACAGAAATGAAAATCTGAACGAACAAACAAGAAAATACCCTATCTGCTTTAGCTGCAGGAACAGTCACAGAATGGAATTCTAGTGGCTGCAGGAACAATCAGTGCCAAATTCTTAACTAGTTACTGAACAAAAAGTAACGACTAAACTAAAGGATGGAATGCTCACCAAGTGGGCCCCCTTGGATGAGTATCCCTTAAGACAAATGTAAACTCAGATGCGCGAACTTATAACTTCATTTCACTCATTGAAAAACACAAGTACAATAAAGCAACATAACTATATTACAAAAAAACTAAGAATGCGAGTACATCATCAGATTAATCAAGACCTCTTTTGAAGGAGCATCTGAGTCTTATTTATAGGAAGAAAAGTTTCTAACTAATCACCTCGCAAGGCGGTCAACTCCAACAGATTAGGAGGACGCCACTTTAGGGAAAGCATAAAAAGTGGAGAGGCGGTTACGCATGCGTGGAATCTGGTCAAGCATGTTTGCCTTAACGCAAATTTAGCACAACAGTAACGCCTATATTCACTCAACAGACAATTAAGACCATTTACAAGGCGGTTACAATTTCGATTTGAATGCAAAATCTCCCGCCGTCGAGAGTCTTCCCTCCATTGACCTTTGAATGATCACCTTGTTGATCGTTATGGCAAATGACCGACCGGCAGAATCTTCTTCAATTTTATAGGCTGCTAATTATATCTGCATAACAATATTAAACATAACAATATTAATATGCACAACAATTGCATATCCGTAACTATCTTAAAGTAGCATTCATTAATCCACATGTAAAATCAACACATATAGTTCATATAACATGTCAATGTCATTAAAGATCACAAAAATAAGCTTATGCCCAATGTCTATGGTTTTGAGGAAATATTATTAAAAGGTCAACATCCAAGTATCAAAGTCTATGACAACTACAACAAATAGATAATAAACTTCTATCAAAATTGAGTCCTAAACTGGACTCATCACTCCCCCCAACCTAAGGCTTTGTTGGTCCTCCAGCAGAGGAAGGGTTGTTCTTTTGCTTGGTTAATGCCCTGAAATTTGCAACTGCCAGCTATCCTACATCAGTTTTTGTTGTGCGTGAATTAGGATCCCAATAGAACCCTTGTTGTCTGTCCAATCTACTCCATCTTTGTCTTTCTGTAGCTATGTCATAATAGTAATACCTGAAATTTGGCACAGGCCACAATAGGATAGGTGGTTGAAAAATCAATGGAAGCCAAAATTGTCCTTTTCTCCTTCCAATCTATATATATCTATCAACTCTCTTAAGTGTTGCAGCATAATTTTGCATAGAGTGAGGCTCAGCTTGTCTTAACTTATCAGTTAGGTTGTTCCACCTTTGTGAGAGGCATCCCATCACAAATTCCCCTTTGGTTTTTGCTACCTCCTCATATTCTTTTTAAGCTGCTTCTCTCTCAAGCAGGATCCTACTGCCATAGCTTGGTCTGTAAAGAATTTTGTGCCAATCCATGAAAATGTCCCCTGGATTCCTAGATTCAGCCTTGATGGACGAGGGAGTATTGGATTCTATTAACCTATAAGTCCTGGATTGTCGTCCCCAACTAATCCCATTCTATATCCAGGACATGAATGCCCTTAATTGGACATACTCAATTTTGATAGAAGTTTATTGTCTATTTATTGTAGTTGTCATAGACTTTGACAATTGGATGCTAACATTTTTATAATATTTCCTCAAAATCATAGACATTGGGCATAAGCTTATTTTTGTGATCTTTAATAACATTGACATGCTATATGAACTATCTGTGTTGATTTTATATGTGGATTAATGAATGCTACTTTAAGATAGTTACGGATATGCAATTGTTGTACATACTAATATTCTTATGCAGATATAATTAGCAGGCTACAAAATTGAAGATTCTGCCAACTGGTCATTCACTATAATGGTGAACAAGGTGATCATTCGAAAGTCAATGGAGGGAAGACTCTCGACGGCGGGAGATTCCTCATTCAAATCGAAATTGTAACCACCTTGTAAATGGTCTTAATTGTATGTTGAGCGAATATAGGCGTTACTGTTGTGCTGAATCTGCATTAAGGCAAACATGTTTGACCAAATTTCGCACATGTGTAACCGCCTCTCCACTTTTTATGCTTTTCCTAAATTGGCGTCCTCCTAATCTATTGAAGTTGACCACCTTGCTAGGTGACTAGTTAGAAACTTTTCTTCCTATAAATAAGACTCAAATGCTCCTTCAAAAGAGGTTTGATTAATCTGATGATGTACTCACATTCTTAGTTTTTTTGTAATATAGTTATTCTGCTCTATTGTACTTGTGTTTTCCAATGAATGAAATGAAGTTATCAATTCACGCATCTGAGTTTACATTTGTCTTAAGGGATACTCATCCAAGGGGGCCCACTTGGTGAGCATTCCATCCTTTAGTTTAGTCGTTACTTTTTGTTCAGTAATTAGTTAAGAATCTGGCACTGCCTGTTCCTACAGCCACTAGAATTCCATTTTATGACTATTCCTGCAACCAAAGTAGACATAGTAGTTTCCTGTTTGTTCGATCAGATTTTCATTTCTATCATACATTTCAGCTTAGTCTAATTGTTGGTTGATACTCAGCACTTACATTATTTCTTTCTAAGCAATTTACTTTCAGCATTGTGTCTTTCTTAGCTGTAGGATGAATATGGCTACTTTGGATCCTTAGTGCACATACTATGCTGACCCATTTCAAATTCACGTCCCTGGGTTGATAAGTTCAATGCACCTTCATGATGATTGAAATAGCTATTCAGGTTAGATGTCCAATCTCTGAATCACAGCTGTAAGGGCTTAGTTATTAGATCATTGTAGGAGGCCAACATTTTTGGCGCTGTTGCCGAGAATGGTGTCAAACTAGGGAGTTTTTTGGATTCATTGATAGTTTTACTTCTTGTAGTATGTTCTCAGTATACCCCTCATTTAGGGAAGTAATGATCCACCATTCTTTTTCCAATTCTTTGTGTGAGCTGGCTGTTGTACCCCAAAATTAAAATTTTTGTTACACTTAGACATTTTGAAGAAATGAGTAAAAGTCTTGTCGAAACAGTCAAAAAGGTCAAAATTTGGGTGTGCATGTCTTGCATGGAGGGTTAAAACACAATTTTTTTAATTTCTGACGATCTGGATCTGCTAAGAGCAGCTTAACCTACAAAACCCAGATCTCAGTTTTTCATCCCTAAATTTTAGGAAAACTGCTATTTTTAGAAATTTTCTCGAAATAGTAAAGTTTTCTGGGTTTTTCTGGGTTTCTTTTGAAACGGATACTGGCAAAAATTTCTAAAAATAGAAAGTTGGTCCGACAGGGTCCGAACTGATTTTGATTGGCTCAAAATGTGTCCGTATCAGGCTGGTGCAGTCAGAGTCTTAAAATAATCAATTTTGCCCTACTGGGTCTATTCAGCTTTTTCAGAAGCATATCTGGAGTTCCGAGGTCATCAATGGAGGTCATCTGACTGCCAGGCATCAATGTTAGCATTCAAACTTCCGGCAGAAGGTAAAATGATGAACATGAACGAGGATCGAGGAAGGAAAGTGAAAAGTCATGAAAATTTTCTAAGACTGCTGAATTTGGGCGCCCCTGTTGAAGAAAGGCGCCCACCTTTTTAGGTCACCAGATGCGTGAATTAGGGTTTGGATCTCAAATGGAAGTTGCTCAGTTTTCAGTCTGCTTCGCGATGGATATCCCCGTCAGAGCATCCGACAATCCAGTCTCCAGCAAATTCAAGTCAAAGTAGAAGGTATAAAATGAAGATCTGAAACTTGAAGAAGATTGAATTGAGAATTTTTCTAAGTCTGGAGAAACTGGGCGCCCTAGTTGAAGAAAGGCGCCCAACTTTTCAAGGGTGCAAACAGAGGAATTTGCAGTCGAAGTTACAACGGGATGTCTTCAGAATTCAATTGGCTTTCCGGTGAGCTATTCAGCACGACAAACGGAGCTCGCAGTCATCAGATTCAAAAGGCTGAACAGAGGGTCCAATGAGAGTTGAAAAGAGAAATCCAAAAGCAAAAGTGAAAAAAGTCAAAAAATAAACTAAGTGTTGGTAAACTGGGCGCCCCCAGTCAAGATAGGCGCCCAACCTTTTGAAGGGTAAAAATTCACTTTTTGACCAATGTGTCTCCAGAGGACCCCTCTTCATTCTCCGTTAGCTTCGCGATGAGCACAGCCATTCAGCAATCCGACGCCCGGAGCTCAAGATTTAATAAGATCATCTGTGGAAGAGAGGTTAATGAAGAACTTGGAAATTAGAAAAATGGCTAACACTGAAGAAACTGGGCGCCCCTAGAAGGAAAAGCCTCCCGTGAATTCGGAGGTTGAAATCAAGTTTTTAGCCGGAGGTGCCTCCAGAACATCCTTTTCAGAATCAGTCAAGCTCCGCAGTGAACCACTCAGCTCGCCTGTCGGGTCGATCAGTCAACGAGAAATCAGAGGCGAAGTGGCGTGTTAAAATGAGGAAAGTTGAAAAAGTGGAAATTTTGACTAAGTCTGGTGAAGTTGAGCGCCCCTCTTGGAGAAAGGCGCCCAAATTTCCATGCCTTAGAAGATTTTTGAGATTTTCAAAATTTCAAAATTTTGCAAGAAGAGAAGGATGGCGTCCAATTCAAGAGGCTGAGATTTAGGGTTTTGAAATAAAAGCAGAAAAAAAGCAAAACCTAAATCAAAACCTAAGTCTATTTAACACTTCTTTTCAATGTATTTTTCATTATTTTTGCAGGTAGCATCCAGAGGAGAAAGTTGGAGCAGCAAGTTTGAAGAATTTTTGTGATTCAAGAATCCATAGTTGCTGGTTTTACATCAGATTTTTCAGACCAACAAGCATAAACCATTGTTCTTTCAAGCTTTTTGTTCCAGAAGATCAAATTTTTCAAGCAGAAGGCCAAGGCTTTCAATTTTTCAGTCATCTGGGTCTTTTTGCCTCTATCTTCTGAAGAATTTTTTCAAGAACTTCATCAAGTTGCAGCAAGTGCTTTTATCTTGCATGTCAGTGAAAACCTCAGTGCATTCAAATTTCAGCCATCTGGGTCCTTTCCAATCAGTCTTCTGAAGAAAACCCATATCGCAGCTTTTTCGAAAACCTAGGGTTGGCTGCTTTTTCGATCAAACGTCAGGGTTTTGCAATTTCAATCAACTGGGTCCATTTCTAATGATATTCTGAACAAAACCCAGATGCCAGCTTTTTTCGGGAAAAATTGAAGAAATTAGGGTTTGCTGCTTTTTCAGTCAAAATTCAAGATTTTCGAAAACGGACGATCTGGGTTGTCTTGTCACTTCGCCATTACGAACAAAACCCATATCTGAAAAATTTCTCAAAAAAATTCATCCGTTGAAGCACAAAATCTGACATTCTAAAATAGAAATTGCGCAAGACATGCGAGACGGTGAGAGTTCACGGTCATTCTTCAAGTTTTTAAAATGGACACCTCTAATGTTTCAAGTCGAATCCTTTTCTAATTACATCAAAGCTTGGTGAGCGGACTTGCATCGTATCAAACGATTGTTGACTCGTTATGGAGCGGGCAACACTTCAATCAAGAATGCGGGTCATTACGGACTCCTGGCGGCCGGCGTCTATTCCTATATCGAGTTGAGCCTTGAGTTAAGTAATAAACGCATTAAGCATTACAACCCGGCTACTAGGGAGATCAGTCGGCCGGATGGTAGGTTGATTTGCGATCTAAAGCTTTGATATGGTTGAAAAAGTGTTTTCCGTCCCGTGCTGAAGGGTGCTTAACTCTTTCGGATGAATGTGAAAAGATGTGGAATATGCATAAAGAACCAAATACGGTAAGAGATTGCTTGAGATGGATGAAGAGAAGAAAAACATAAGACATTGCCAAGAATTAATGAGCGAGGGATTCAGGGCGAAGGTTGCTATCATCATCACTTTGCTCAACAGGGTCACTGGTTCCGAGGATGCCACCAAGTTCCAACCTTGGATGTTTTATGCCATACCTCACATTATGAAGAAAACCGAGTTTTATGACTGGCCTACTTTGATTAGTGATTGCCTACATCAGCAAATAACATAATATTTTCAGTTTCATGCATTCCACATGGTGTCATATCTAGTCTACTTGGTGGCCTATCAAGGTCAATTCAGAGGATTGAACACCGAGGGATCATTGAGCGTTCAACACATATATAACTATTATCCCCAGTTGGAATTCACAAAGTCGTTGCACCACTACAAAAGGGTGAACGAGGCATTCTTGATGTACACAGTGCGTGACTTAGACAATGAATTGCACGTCCGCATATCTTCAGTTGCTAGGGCAGCAATGGCAGAATGGGCGGATTGGTTTATATAGTTTTCTACCTTTACCTATCTCAAGGTTTATGGTTATTCAGGTGCCCCGCTCATGTTGCCAAGGTATCCGTCAGATGAGGTTATCTTCATGGAATTCTTGAGGCAAGCTCACGGTGTCCACACAGTCTTGAGAAATAGAAAGAAACCCTCTCTTCACTTTCCATTAAGGTTGGGTATTTATACATGCAGGACTGCTGCGGATGCCAGGACAATTGGAGAAGAATTAGATAAATTCGGTCTCAAATCCTACAGTGCGAGGCGATCATTTGATCCTCATGGTGTCTATGCTGGCCGGTTGGAGAAGAATTACAATCACATACCCGCACTTGAAGATTTTTGGGCTAACTGTGCAAATGAGTTTGAAGTGCGAAGGCGTAACTACAGCAGGTTAACTCTCCATCAGATGAAAGATAGCTTAAATGAAGATATAGAAGGGCTCTCTGATGATGATGAAGATGTTCTTCTACCAATGTACACTCAGAGACGAATCGAGGATCAGCCTCTTCCACAAGTTAATTGGGCAAACAAGGAATCTCTTTCAGTTGAAGACAGAACAAGACAAGTCATTGAGTATAGTAAGGTTTTCTTAGTGCTCAAAAGGAAGAACTCTATTCCAGTAGCAGAGCCGCCAAGGATAATTCCCTCTTCTTCTACAGCACAGTCAAAAAGAAAGGGTAAAAGTCAGTCTCAAGATGGCGTCAAAGGATGTAGATCAAATAAAAATGTAAAGAGAAGGTTGGATTTCTCAGGCATAGTCATACAGGAACAGCCTACAGTTGATTCAGAAGTTCCTCTTGACGAGCCCATACCTCAGAATGAAGCAGAGGAGCCACCTTCAACACACGTTCCTGAACCTTTGACGGGTTCGTCACCAATTCACATTGATCTTGATATCGAAGATGATGAAGAGATCGCAGCAGTACCTCCTGAGGAAGTTAGTAGAGATACTACGGTGTCTTGGCTTGAGAACTCCTTAGGAAGGGTTAGGAGAAGGCCTTCATATCAAGTGAGTGTTGATGATCTCGATAATATTTATCAGGAACCTCCTAAGAAGAAGGCAAAGAAGCAAGTTCACTTTGATAGGAATCCTGATAACGAGATTGTTGTAGAGACTGCTGTGCCTCCAGAAGATAAGAATAGAGATGAGGTGAACATGGATGATTTTGTAATGGTCAAGGCTAATCTTGGAAGAAATACCAGACATGCAGATTTGAGTCTCTTCAAAGTTGTATCCGAAAACCTACATGAAAGAGTGCATAAAGATGGAGAAGACAAGGCAGCCCTCAAGGCTGAAAATCAGCAGCTTAGGCTTTTCATCTCTAACCTTGTTCGTGGTTCTTCACAAACAACCCAGTTGCTGCCCCAGGTCTTAGAGACACCAGCTGATCACCATCAGTTAAGACAGCTGGTCATATGTGGGAAAGAGACTCAGGAGTGGATCGAGAGCTTCATTGTCAGAGGAAAGGAGATCTTGGCTCTGATGTTCCAGTTGAGAGAGAATGCTCATAAACTTCGTCAAAGCATCCAAGGATTTGAACAAACATGGGCTGAAGTAAAACCTAGGCATGAGATTATCATTGCTGATTTAGACACAGCCTACGGTTCAGCAGTTTCAAAGGAGCACAAAAGACAAATCCTTGCATGGAGAGAACGTCATGTTTTCAAAGTTAAACCTATGAGAGGATATCTGAAGAATTCATCACCTACAGACAAAGGGTGGTTGAAGCTCTCCTTTTCATCAGTGAATTTGTCATAGAGATCCCCTCTCAGTATAGTCTTGAAGATGGTTCTTATGTCGGGCTTGAGGAGGTGCAAAATCAGTTCCAAAATGTTATTCATAGTTGCAGCCCAGTTGGCGGAAGGATAGGTCATATTTCAGTGATGTCAGCAAAGTTCAATAAAGCGGCCAATGAGATTGAAGATTTCCAGAGATCTATTGCAGATGCTGAAGATATTCTTAGCGGTGTTTTCAGCGTTGATGGTATAGATGCACCCGAACGGGACACAATCTTTCGGACTTCTAGCGGATGTGTCGAGCTTTAAAGCAGCTTTCTTCACAGAAGCTTTCCTTTCCGCTTTCTTTCTATTCTTGGAATCATCCTTATCCATTCTTTGAGGATAGAAAGAAGATAAGATGTAATAGTTGGCGTTTCCCGTTTTTTCTGCTTTTTAGGGTTTTAGTTGTTATCTTGTTTCTAGATTTAGTAATAAAGCTTGCTTGCTGAGCAAGCCCTAGATTGTGAAAGCAAGGAGATTTTAGGGTTCCCTACTCCTCTGTTTCTCTATAAATAAGAGTCTTTGCTCATTTAGTTTCTTTAGCGGTTATTGTCATAGCAAATTGCGAGCCTAAATTGCAGCAAGTTGTTATTCAGTTTCAGTTCACTTTGCGTTGGAACCGTGCTAGTGAGAACAAAACGCTGAGCCTATTGTGCCTTCTATTTGTTGCTCAAGTATTGTTCATTTGTATTGTGATAAGCAAATTGTTGAGCCTCTTTAGCCAACAAGGAGTTAGTGAGATTGCTATTTTCTATTGTGTTAAGAATAAGTTTGCAAGCCTCCTTAGCTGCAATCTCTTATTCAAGGCATGTTAGAAGGGAGTTTTGTTTTAGAGATTTGAGTAATAAAATCATGAGCCTCTTTTGCCTTGGTCTAAAATCTCAGATTTCCGTTATCTATGTTATGCTTTCATGATCTTTATTTCAGCTTACAGTGAAGTGTGTAGGTGTTTGTTGAGAGAGAGATTGTTAAAGTATTTTTGTCAGAAAATCTGCCTTGTTAATTTCTAACTTCTCTTGCTCTGCTATTACTTGAGAGGTTAGGAGCGTCTTTAGTCTAGGTTAGTCGTAGTTGAACTTCTTATCAGAAAATCTCAGCTGCGGCGTTTGTGTTTAAAAAACCTTGTATGCTCGTCCGAGAGACCGGCAAGCTTAGTTTTGGATTTACTTTCTTTCCAGAAACACCACCACCAGCAAGGGGCTTCCCTCTGGTTTGAAGGAACGGTTTATGCGTGCGCTGTCCGTTTTCAAATCCGCATTCCGGTCACGAATTTTAGCTAGCGTTTTCTAGCTAGCGTGGGAGCCGCGAGGGCTGAAAAACAACGAAAGCACGACTTTATGTCAGGAGTGCCTTATGACCATCGAAGGTACTCACTGGCTCCAGTTCAACAACCTGATCTTACACCTCCAGTTATCCAGCCGAGTTTCCAGATAATTGAAGGAGAGCAAGTAGACATCATCAGCAGCCTGAGGAGTTTCATCTTTGAGAAGAAAGAGACCCCTGCTCAGTGGAGAAACGCAGCTGCTATTTTAGACAAGGAGGAAGAGAAAGCCGATTGCAGCCGAAAGACTTGTCTTGCCACCACCCGCGTGGGACTAGACAATCCTGGCATACATAGTCTATACAAGGAGGAGAACAAGAACAAATCCACTCTTCCAAGAAGCTGATCCTTTCCTTCCACATACACATCCTACAGAAGTTGGAGAGTCATGCAGGCAGGTATTTGGAATCGACCACGATGCACAGATTCAACGCCGTGCGTGTTGAAGAAGAATCGAGCAATGAACGTGCGCAACCGCTGATAATAGCAAATTATGAAGAAAATTTTATTTGCCTTGGGGTGACAATATTGGACCTTTGGCCTTAGGGGCAAATCACGAATTACCTAAGGGGTCAAGAAAGCACTTTCCACGTTTCCAAGGTGATGGAAGTCAACATCCTGATGATCATCTTTCAGCCTTTTCAACGGCTTGCGCTGTTTTGCATGTAGGTCATGAAGATGTTGCTGTTCGTCTCTTTGTTGAGACACTCGCGGGAGCTGCTGCCGAATGGTTCAATCATTTGGGGCCCGGTTGCATAACCAACTGGAATACTATGACTGAAAAGTTTCTCGCGAGGTTCAAACCAGCTGAAGATAGCCACCAGTTGTTTGCTCGACTTTCCAATTCAAAGAAGGAGGACAATGAACCAATGAGAGAGTTCGTAGCAAGGTTTAACCGCCTGGTTACTCGTCTTTCATATACACTCAATCCATCGCCTGAGATCCTGTTAAGCAGTTTCATCAATGCACTTCCATCAGAGATAGCCTTTATCATAAGATCGGCGCATGAGACGGAACTGGGAGAAGCACAACAAGGTGCAATAGAAATTGAAGACAACATGATCACTTCAGGAAAGATCGGAGGAGATGCTATTAGACCTTTGGTTCAAAGTTCTGCTGATCCATTACTTCAAAGGGTTGCAAATGAAGTAACTATTCTCAAGAGGCAATTGCCACTTCAGCCAACGCCTCTTGCTCAAGTTGCACCACCACCTGCCTTGCCCGCACCACAGCAGCCTTATCAACCTCAGCAGCCATATCAGCCAAGGAGGAATAACTTTCAGCCTTACAACAATTACAAGCCACGAGGGCCACCTCCACCAAGGCAAGCGGCCGACAATACACAAAATGCTGTGTTTTGCTCTTTTCATGATTCCACCGAACATGCCGGCGCATCTTGCCCTGAAAATGTCAGAATGAACGAGATAATGGGATATGCCGAAGCTGCACTTGCACCAAGTTTCGTTCCAACTCCAAGTTCGAATGTTGTCTTACCTCAATCGGACAACTTCGATGGCGACTCCGCAACGGGCTACTTTGAAAGTGAACCCGATTTTGAAGAACAAGAAGAAGATATTTGTCAGTACTCTCTTGCAGTTAATCCTGAGAATCATACGACTCCTGTGTTTACCAGAGCTCAACATCTGAGGGCACACAAAGAAGAGGAAGAAGAGAGGTTGAAGATATCAAAAGACAAAGAAAGAGAAGTAGCTTCTACTTCAAATATTAAGTCTTCTCAAGAGAACATGAAAGCAGTTGCTGAAGGTTCGTCCTCAGCAAATTTTGATATTGTAGATTCATTGATGAAGAACAAAGTGCAGATTTCTCAGTTAGAGTATCTCCAAGATCATCCAGAGCAAGTGGACCGACTTCTCAAATTTGTGAAGAAAGGACCTACCAAGCAGCCCACATTGCTCGAATCATCCGTTCCGGCGGAAGACAAGCCTAAGCCCTTCTATATTTCTCTATATATAGGAGGTTACAAATTGAGCAATTGTATCATCGATTCCGGAGCTTCCGATAACGTCATGCCTCTACAAGTGATGAATGCTCTAGGACTTTCGTGCACCAAGACAAAGGACAAATGCTACTCACTGGAGTCCAAGTCGGTGCCGTTGGTCGGTCAATTAAAAGATGCTCAAGTGAGGTTGGCGGCTTGTCCTGAAAAGAAAATCATGATGACCATCCTAGTAGCTGACATTCCAGCAAGCTATGGGATGCTACTAAGCAGAAGCTTTTGCAAGGACCTCGGTGGAGAGATTCAGATGGATTGGTCTTCTGCAAATATTCCATTAAAGAAAGGAACTTTCAAGCTGGAACCAGAACCCAAATCTCGATTTGCGGTCGTGAAGTCTCAAGATCCTCAAGCTCAAGTTCTATATCAAGAAACGGGTCTTGGTACTTACGCCATGCTGTCGGAGGTTCCTGAAGAAAGTCAAGAGGTCGCATGCATCGTAGAGAAATCAGCAGATGATCCTAAGTTGTGGACTTTACAGTTCGATGGGAGTTGTTCCACTGCTGGTTCAGGAGCAGGAGTTGTGATAATTTCTCCTGAAGGACAATTATATCCTTTTGCATACCGCTTGCAATTTGAATGTACAAATAATACGGCGGAATATGAGGCGCTTTTACTAGGTCTCAGGAATGCAAAAGATATGGGTATCAAATACCTTAAGGTCGAAGGTGATGCGGAGCTTGTTGTAAAGCAAGTCAGAGATCAATTCAGAGTGAAAGCAGATCGTCTTCGACATTATAGAAATAGGGTGTGGAATGCAATAGATTGGTTCGAAGCATTTGATATCAAGTATATTCCACGTCTAGAAAATAGCAGAGCAGATGCCCTCGCGGTATCAGCTTCACTTTTCATGCCACATTCTGACTTTCGTCAGAATGCGTTTGCCATTGAATTAATATACAGGCCAGCTGTACCTGACAACTGTGATAATTGGCAAGTCTTTAACGATGATGAACACATTAAGGAGTTTCTTGTTATGGGAGATAATTTCAAGGAATTGTTCTTTGAAGGCAGTTCATCTACTCACAGAGAAGCAATAACAGAAGTTTCTGATACGCCAAAGGTTGCTGAAGATAAGGAAATTCCAGAAGAACCAGAATCCAGCATAATCCAGTTGAAAGGAAATAAAATTCCCAAGGGTTTAGTTTCCTTGGAGAATATTTTTGACAGGCATGATAGATACATTCAAGATCAGAGAAACTCAAGTGACAGAACTTCTGCCGAATATCAACAAGTCAATATTGGTACAATTGACAAGCCCAAGCTTGTTAATTTAGGTACATGCTGCACGGCAGAGGAGAGCGAGAAGTTCATTTCTTTGTTCCAGCAATACCGAGATGTCTTCGCCTGGTCATATGAAGATTTGAAAGTTTTTACACCAAGAGAATTGTCTCACACAATTCCTCTTCGACCTGAAGCAAAGCCCTTCAGGCAAAAGCAAAGACACTACAATCCGCGGATTCAAGACACCATCTACGCGGAGATTCAGAAGATGGTGAATGCAAAGATCATCTTTCCGATCCATCATTCCACTTGGGTGTCGAATATAGTTCCTGTGCGCAAGAAGAACGGAGAAATCAGAATTTGCGTCGATTTCAGGAACCTGAATCAATCATCGCTTAAGGATAATTATCCTTTGCCGATCATGGAGCACACTTTACAGACGGTTACCGGTTCAGAGATGCTGTCTTTATTGGACGGTTTTTCTGGTTATAATCAAATAGCGGTGGCTGAGGAAGATCAATTCAAGACGGCATTCACAACCCCGTGGGGTACGTTTGCCTATGAAAGAATGCCCTTCGGCCTCATCAACGCCGGTGCTACATTTCAAAGAGCCATGGATTTGGCGTTTGGTGATTTGAAGAATAAAGTAATAGTTGTCTATCTTGACGACCTCACTGTTTTCTCGAAGACACGACAAGATCACTTTCAACATCTAGGGAAAGTCTTTGAGAGATGCAGATATCATAAAATATCGTTGAATCCCAAAAAGTCTATCTTCGCGGTGACGGAAGGCAAGTTGCTTGGCCACATCGTCTCCAAGGAGGGAACTCGAATTGACCCAAGCCGGGTTGAAGCTATCCGAAGTTTGTCTCTTCCAACAAGCAGAACAGGGGTACACTCTTTCTTTGGTAAGGTAAATTTCATACGAAGATTTGTACCAGATTTTTCTGAGTTGACTAAAGATATATCTGCTATGATGAAGAAGAAGACAGTTTTCAAGTGGACGGAAGAAGGAAAGAAGGCGTTCGCAGCGATAAAAGAAGCCATCAGTCGAGCTCCAGTGCTAGTCCGTCCTGATTTTGAAAAGGAATTTATCCTTTATTGTTATGCATCAGAGTATACTCTGTCTGCCATTCTGACACAAAAGTTAAATGAAGAAACTGAATCTCCAATAGCTTTCATGAGCTGCAGTTTCAAGGACAGCGAATCAAGATACTCTCAGATTGAAAAGAATGCCTATGCGGTGGTTCGAGCTGTAAAGAATTTCAGATTCTATATCCTAAATTCTCACACCGTTGTGTATGTCACAGATCCAGCAGTAAAGAGCGTGTTAACTCAACAGGAGATGGGCTCCAAAAGAGGAAACTGGGTCGCAAAGGTACAAGAGTATGACTTGGAGATCAAGCCAACCAAACTCGTTCGCGGGAGAGGTCTTTGTCAGTTGATGGCGGAAGATGGTGATAAGAAACTTCAAGCTAAAGGTATACCTGAGATTGAACCTGAAGTTAAAGAAGACCTTCCAATGGTCTTGCTGATCGAGTCTTCGGGTGAATGGTTTACTGAGATATGGTATTACCTAACATACGGTGATTGTCCAAATCACCTGAACAAGCAACAAAGGAGAACGCTTAAGCTAAAAGCGCAGAATTATATAATCATCAGCAATGTTTTGTACAAGCGGGGCCTTGACGGAACATTCTTGTTGTGTGTTACCAAAGATCAACAACGGCGCTTGCTGGAAGCTTTCCATAATCAAGCATGCGGTGGTCACTTTTCATCAAAGGTAACAGCTTTTAAAATCTTGCGGGCTCAGTTCTTTTGGCCGACTATGTTCCGCGATGCATACGAGTGGGTACATAAATGTCAGTTGTGTCAGCAGTTTGTTGGCAAAGCAAAGTTAGCAGCCGCTCCTCTCAGGCCAGTTGTTATAGATGCTCCATTTCAGCAATGGGGTCTAGATTTTATTGGTCCTATCAACCCACGTTCCAGCAAGGGGCATATTTATGTCCTTACAGCTACTGATTATTTCACTAAGTGGGTTGAAGCCATTCCTACCAAGCGAGCTACGTCCGAGGTCGTGTGTGAATTCTTAAAGGAAAACATTGTCACACGCTTTGGAGTGCCTCGCAAAATTGTGACAGATAATGCAACATGTTTCTCGTCAGAGGAGCTAATGGAGTTCTGTTTTGATCACAGCATTACACTATCTCATTCATCAGATTATTACCCCCAGGGTAATGGACAAGCTGAATCATCAAACAAGAACATTGTCACAATCATTCGCAAGTTGGTTGATTCCAGTCAGCGAACTTGGCACAAGAAACTTTATGATGCTCTCTGGGCCGACAGAATTACTCCGAAGAGAGCCATTGGTACCTCACCCTTTATACTCCTGTATGGTACAGAAGCAATGATACCCATCACATTGGAGTTGTCCGCCTTGCAGCTGGCGACCTCAGTAGCAGATGGAGAGTTCACAGATCCTGTTCAGAAGCGTATCTTGTACCTGACTAAGCTTCAAGAAGAAAGGGAAGAGGTAGTAGATAGAATCACTCAGCACCAAGAGCGGGTGAAGAAAATTTTTGACAAGAAAGCTCGCCATCGAGATTTCGAGGTTGGAGATCAAGTCCTCTTATGGGATAAGAGACATGAGCCCAAGGGAATGCATGGCAAATTTGATTCCTTGTGGCTAGGACCTTTCACAATTCACGAGTTCGCTGGAGAGAACACCTATATTCTCTTGCGCTTGGATGGAAGTCTCCTCCCTCTACCACACAGCGGGCAGTATCTGAAGCACTTCGTCCCTTCAGGGGTGGAGTAAGTTCTTGAAATCAATCTTTGTACATATTTTTCATTGCTTTTCGTAATGTGTTTCCCCTTTCGTGATATTTTCGTTATGTTGTATTTCCCCTTTCAGTGACAGTCCTGTCGTGTTTTAGGTGATTAGGAGTCTTGTTTTAGGTGATTAGTAGGGAAGTCCAACTATTAGGTGATTTTTAGGAAGTCCGGTTATAGGTGATTAAGGAATGTCCTGCAAATTAGGTGATTAGGAAATGATGCTGACTCCGATACCCAATGGACAAGGCACTGGTATAAGCTTAAAACTTCAGAGATTCTATGGTTCTCCTATGCCGAAAGTATCCGCCATGGTCCCCAAACAGAGCCAATGTTGTACCCCAAAATTAAATTTTTTGTTACACTTAAACATTTTGAAGAAATGAGTAAAAGTCTTGTTAAAACAGTCAAAAAGGTCAAAATTTGGGTGTGCATGTCTTGCATGGAGGGTTAAAACACAAAATTTTCAATTTCTGACGATCTGGGTCTGCTAAGAGCAGCTTAACCTACAAAACCCGGATCTCGGTTTTCATCCTAAATTTTAGGAAAAGCTGCTATTTTTAGAAATTTTCTCGAAATAGTAGCGTTTTAAGGTTTCCTGAGTTTCTTCGAAGCGGATCTTGTAAAATTACCACAAAATAGAAAATTTCTAAATCAAAGTTGGTCCGGCGAAGTCAGTACGATTTTGATTGGCTCAAAAATGTGTCCATTATCGGTGGTCGCGGTCCGAGGAATCTTAAAATAATCAGTTTTGCCCTACTGTGTCTATTCAGCTTTTTCAGAAGCATATCTGGAGTTCCGAGGTCATCAATGGAGGTCATCCGACTGCCAGGCGTTAATTTTAGCATTCAAAACTTCCGGTAGAAGGTGAAATGATGAACATGCACGAGGATCGAGGAAGAAAAGTTGAAAAGTCATGAAAATTTTCTAAGTCTGCTAGGTTTGGGCGCCCCAGTTGAAGAAAGGCGCCCACCTTTTCAGGGTACTAGATGAAGGAATTAGGGTTACGGTCTCCAATGGAAGTTGCTCAGTTTTCAGTCAGCTTCGCGATGGATATCCCCGTCAGAGCATCTGATGATCCAGTCTCCGGCAAATTCAAGTCAAAGTAGAAGGTATGAAGTGAAAATCTGAAACTTGAAGTTGAATAAATTATGAATTTTTCGAACACTGGAGAAACTGGGCGCCCTAAGAAGAGAAAGGCGCCCAACTTTTCAAGGATGCAGACAGAGGAATTTGCAGTCAAAGCTATAACGGGATGTCTTCAGAATTCAACTGGCTTTGCAGTGAGCCGGGCTACATGAGTCATCAGTTCAAAAGAGGTAGGCGGAAGGTCCGACGAGATGTAAAAAGAGAAATTCAAAGCAAAAGTGAAAAAGGTGAAAAATAAACTAAGTGTTGGTAAACTGGGCGCCCCCAGTCAAGATAGGCGCCCAACCTTTTGAAGGGTAAAAATCCACTTTTTGACAAACGTATCTCCAGAGGACCCCCCTTCATTCTTCGTCAGCTTCGCGATGAGCACAGCCATTCAGCAATCCGACGCCCGGAGCTCAAGATTTAACGAGATCGTCTGTGGAAGAGAGGTTAATGAAGAACTTGGAAATTAGAAAAATGGCTAACACTGAAGAAGTTGGGCGCCCCTAGAAGGAAAAGCCTCCTGTGAATTCGGAGGTCGAAATCAAGTTTTTAGCAGGAGGTGCCTCCAGAACGTCTTCTTCAGAATCAGTCCGGCTCCGCAGTGAACCACTCAGCTCGCCTGTCGGGTAAACCTATCAACGAGAAATCAGTGGCGAAGTGGCATGTTAAAATTGAGAAAAGTTGAAAAAGTTGAAATTTTGACTAACACTGGTGAAGTTGAGCGCCCCTCTTGGAGAAAGGCGCCCAAATCTTCATGCCTTAGAAGATTTTTGAGATTTTCAAATTTTCAAAATTGTGAGAAGAGGAAGATGGCGTCCAAACTTGAGAAGATGAGATTTAGGGTTTTGAAATAAAAGCAGAAAAAAAGAAAAACCTAAATCAAAACCTAAGTCTATTTAACTCTTCTTTTCAATGTATTTTTCATTATTTTTGCAGGTAGCATCCAGAGGAGAAAGTTGGAGCAGCAAGTTTGAGGAATTTTTGTGATTCAAGAATCCATAGTTGCTGGTTTTACATCAGATTTTTCAGACCAGCAAGCATAAACCCTTGTTCTTTCAAGCTTTTTGTTCCAGAAGATCAAGTTTTTCAAGCAGAAGGCCAAGGCTTTCAATTTTTCAGTCATCTGGGTCTTTTTGCCTCTATCTTCTGAAGAATTTTTCAAGAACTTCATCAAGTTGCAGCAAGTGCTTTTATCTTGCATGTTAGTGAAAACCTCAGTGCATTCAAAATTCAACCATCTTGGTCCTTTCCAATCAGTCTTCTGAAGAAAACCCATACTCATGACTTTTCCAAAACCTAGGGTTGGCTGTTTTTCAATCAAGCGTCGAGTTTGCAAAATCCAATCAGGTCCATTTCTAGCGATATTACGAACAAAACCCGGATACCCGATTTTTTAAGGAGAAAATTGAAGAAATTAGGGTTTGCTGCTTTTTAGTCAAAATTCAGATTTTCAAAAAGCGGACGATGTGGGTTATGCTTGTATGTCACAATACGAACAAAACCCATATCTGAGAAAAATTTCTCAAAAATTAGATGGATTTGAGCACAAAAAATCAGCATTCCTAAAATAGAAATTGCACAAGACTTGTCGAACCAAAGGCGAGTTCTGATCATTCTTCAGTTTTCTGAAATGGAGTACCTCTAGCGTTTTCAAGTCGAATCAGCACTTTCCGCGATTACATCAAAGCGAGTGGAGACATACTTGCATCATGTCAGCCGTTGTTAAATTGCGCTGGAAGGCGAGGCAAGCGCTGTCGGGGAACTGGAGCCATTACGGACTCCCTCGCCGGCGTCTATTCCTATATGGGTTAGAACTATTTGAGTTAAATTGTCGGCTTGCATTAAGCATTTACAACTTAGGCTACTAGGGAGACCCGGTCGGCCGGATGGCGGGTTGATTTCACGGTTTAAAGCGACATGGTTGAAAGATGTTTTTCCATTCCCCATGGCACGAAGATGTAACTCTTTCGAGGGATGAATGTGAAAAGATGTGGAATATGCATAAAGACAAATACAGCAAGAAGATTGCCCAGAGATGGATGAAAGAAAAACATAAGACATTGCCCAAGAATGTCGGGCGAGGGGAGTTCAAGGACGAAGTTGCCATCATCATCACTTTGCTCAACAGGGTCACTGGTTCCGAGGATGCCACCAAGTTCCAACCTTGGATGTTTTATGCCATACCTCACATTATGAAGAAAACCGAGTTTTATGACTGGCCTACTTTGATTAGTGACTGCCTACATCAACAAATAACAGAATATTTCCAGTTTCATGTATTTCACATGGTGTCATATCTAGTCTACCTGGTGGCCTATCAAGGTCAATTCAGAGGATTGAACACCGAGGGATCTTTGAGCGTTCAACACATATATAATTATTATCCTCAGCTGGAGTTCACAAAGTCGTTGCACCACTACAAAAGGGTGAACGAGGCATTCTTGATGTACACGGTGCGTGACTTAGACAATGAATTGCACGTCCGCATATCTTCAGTTGCTAGGGCAGCAATGGCGGAATGGGCAGATTGGTTTATACAGTTTCCTACCTTTACCTATCTCAGGGTTTATGGTTATTCAGGTGCCCCGCTAATGTTGCCAAGGTATCCGTCAGACGAGGTCATCTTCATGGAATTCTTGAGGCAAGCTCACGGTGTCCACACAGTCTTGAGAAATAGAAAGAAACCCTCTCTTCACTTTCCATTAGGATTGGGTATTTATACATGCAGGACTGCTGCAGATGCCAGGACAATTGGAGAAGAATTAGATAAATTCGGTCTCAAATCCTACAGTGAGAGGCGGTCATTTGATCCTCATGGTGTCTATGCTGGCCGGTTGGAGAAGAACTACAATCACATACCCGCACTTGAAGATTTTTGGGCTAACTGTGCAGATGAGTTTGAAGTGCGAAGGCGTAACTACAGCAGGTTAACTCTCCATCAGATGAAAGATTGCTTAAATGAAGATATAGAAGGGCTCTCTGATGATGATGAAGATGTTCTTCTACCAATGTACACTCAGAAAAGAATCGAGGATCAGCCTCTTCCACAAGTCAATTGGGCAAACAAGGAATCTCTTTCAGTTGAAGACAGAACAAGACAAGTCGTGGAGTATAGTAAGGTTTTCTTAGTGCTTAAAAGGAAGAACTCTATTCCAGTAGCAGAGCCGCCAAGGATAATTCCCTCTTCTTCTACAGCACAGTCAAAAGGAAAGGGTAAAAGTCAGTCTCAAGATGGCGTCAAAGGCAGTAGATCGAATAAAAATGTAAAGAGAAGGTTGGATTTCTCAGGCATAGTCATACAGGAACAGCCTACAGTTGATTCAGAAGTTCCTCTTGATGAGCCCATACCTCAGAATGAAGCAGAGGAGCCACCTTCAACACATGTTCCTGTACCTTTGACGGGTTCGTCACCAATTCACATTGATCTTGATATCGAAGATGATGAAGAGATCGCAGCAGTACCTCCTGAGGAAGTTAGTAGAGATACTACGGTGTCTTGGCTTGAGAACTCCTTAGGAAGGGTTAGGAGAAGGCCTTCATATCAAGTGAGTGTTGATGATCTCGATAATATTTATCAGGAACCTCCTAAGAAGAAGGCAAAGAAGCAAGTTCACTTTGATAGGAATCCTGATAACGAGATTGTTGTAGAGACTGCTGTGCCTCCAGAAGCTAAGAATAGAGATGAGGTGAACATGGATGATTTTGTAATGGTCAAGGCTAATCTTGGTAGAAATACCAGACATGCAGATTTGAGTCTCTTCAAAGTTGTATCCGAAAACCTACATGAAAGAGTGCTTAAAGATGGAGAAGACAAGGCAGCCCTCAAGGCTGAAAATCAGCAGCTTAAGCTTTTTATTTCTAACCTTGCTCGTGGTTCTTCACAAACAACCAGTTGCTGCCCCAGGTCTTAGAGACACCAGCTGATCACCATCAGTTAAGACAGCTGGTCATATGTGGGAAAGAGACTCAGGAATGGATCGAGAGCTTCATTGTCAGAGGAAAGGAGATCTTGGCTCGGATGTTCCAGTTGAGAGAGAATGCTCATAAACTTCGTCAAAGCATCCAAGGATTTGAACAAACATGGGCTGAAGTAAAACCTAGGCATGAGATTATCATTGCTGATTTAGACACAGCCTACGGTTCAGCAGTTTCAAAGGAGCACAAAAGACAAATCCTTGCATGGAGAGAACGTCATGTTTTCAAAGTTAAACCTATGAGAGGATATCTGAAGAATTCATCACCTACAGGCAAAGGGTGGTTGAAGCTCTCCTTTTCATCAGTGAATTTGTCATAGAGATCCCCTCTCAGTACAGTCTTGAAGATGGTTCTTATGTCGCTTGAGGAGGTGCAAAATTAGTTCCAGAACGTTGTTCATAGTTGCAGCCCAGTTGGCGGAAGGATAGGTCATATTTTGATGTCAGCAAAGTTCAATAAAGCGGCCAATGAGATTGAAGATTTCCTAAGATCTATTGCAGATGCCGAAGATATTCTTGAAAAGCGGTGTTTTGCTGTTGATGGCATAGATGCAGAACCGGGACACAATCTAACTTCCTAGCGGATGTGATCGAGCTTTAAAGCAGCTTTCTTCTAGAAGCTTTCTTTCCCGCTTTCTTTCTATTCTTGGAATAATCCTTATCCATTCTTTGAGGATAGAAAGAAGATAAGATGTAATAGTTGGCGTTTCCCGCTTTTTCTGCTTTTTAGGGTTTTAGTTGTTATCTTGTTTCTAGATTTAGTAATAAAGCTTGCTTGCTGAGCAAGCCCTAGATTGTGAAAGCAAGGAGATTTTAATGTTCCCTACTCCTCCGCTTCTCTATAAATAAGAGCCTTTGCTCATTTAGTTTCTTTAACGGTTATTGTCATAGAAAATTGCGAGCCTGAATTGCAGCAAGTTGTTATTCAGTTTTAGTTCACTTAGTTTAAACCGTGCTAGTGAGAACAAAACGCTGAGCCTATTGTGCCTTCTATTTGTTGCTCAAGTATTGTTCATTTGTATTGTGATAAGCAAATTGTTGAGCCTCTTTAGCCAACAAGGAGTTAGTGAGATTGCTATTTTCTATTGTGTTAAGAATAAGTTTGCAAGCCTCCTTAGCTGCAATCTCTTATTCAAGGCATGCTAGAAGGGAGTTTTGTTTTAGAGATTTGAGTAATAAAATCATGAGCCTCTTTTGCCTTGGTCTAAAATCTCAGATTTCCGTTATCTATGTTATGCTTTCATGATCTTTATTTCAGCCAACAGTGAAGTGTGTAGGTGTTTGTTGAGAGAGAGATTGTTAAAGTATTTTTGTCAGAAAATCTGCCTTGTTAATTTCTAACTTCTCTTGCTCTGCTATTACTTGAGAGGTTAGGAACGTCTTTAGTCTAAGTTAGTCATAGTTGAACTTCTTATCAGAAAATCTCAGCTGCGGCGTTTGTGTTTAAAAAACCTTGTGCTCTAAGCTGATCCAAAAAGATAGGCAACTTAGTTTTAGTTTACTTTCTTTCAAACACCATCAGCAAGAGGGAGCTTCCCCTCCTAATTTGAAGAGCAGTTTATCTGTGCATAGCTGTCCGTTTTCAAATCCGCATTCTAGAGGTGCGAATTTAAACGCCAACAGAATGGAAGCAATAAATTGGGCAAAGTTAATAAGTGATAACATTGATTTCCAGTTGAGAAACTTGGAAAAGACGAAAACCTTCTATATGAGTTCCTACGTAGTTTATATCCTGGCACGGTTTACTAAGTATAGAGGACTGATTTGCAAAGAGGAAGTTGGACTTCGAAAAGATCAGCTCAAAGCATATGATTGTTACCCGCAACTCCAGTTGCATTACAAGGACAATTATAAGATAACCAATGACACCTTCCTTATGTATATCACGCGAGTTCTTCAAGGAGCAGTTCAAAGGAGGCTATCTAAAGAGGCTATGGTGATGCTTGATAAATTCGGATCTTGGTTCATCCAGTTTCCGACCTTTACATACATAAGAGTTCATGGATTCTCAGATGCTCCGCATAGACTTCCTCGGTATCCAACAGACAAGATTGTTATACTTGAAGTTGCAAGGCAATTGGCGTGTATAGATTTCTATTCAAGGGAAAAGGAACAAACAAGGAGTGGATTTTCCTGTTGCAATTGGGAAAATGCTAGAAGTCTGCCCCTCATTACAATCAGCTAAGGCAGCAAAGTTAGAGTTGCAATTTTATAAGTTCGGCATTTATAATCCAAGGTCTGATTATGACCCATGCTTGAGAGTTCATGGGAAGAAGTCCCTTCATGTTATGCAGATTGAAGACTATTGGTCTAACTTGGCGGACGAATATGGAGTCAGGAAGAAGATCTGGTCCAGAATTCCAATTGAACTTGTAAAAAGGTGTGACTTATTCCCTATACCTGACCAGGTAAAGGACAACGGAGACTACGTGCATCCTCAATTTGAACAGGAAAAGAACAAGCCTATCTTGTTGCCCAACTGGATGCAACCTGAGTTGACTGATTTGGACATATTGATGAAGGATATTATAGCTTATTCTAGGGAGTGGGTAGATAATCAGATTAGTAGATTGAGAAAAGGAGTTACTCTTACCTACGCCACATTGAGCAATAAGGAAAGTCAGGGTGAGGCAGGTGGAGAAAGTCTTGATGAACTTTCATGTCCTAGCAAGAGAAAGGTAGTAAGTGAAGATCTTCACATAGAGGAAAAAGAAGCAGCTGACAGAGAATTGGAGAGTAAGAAGCCGAAAGTGAGAGAAATTCCATCATCTTCAAGTACTTTATCTAGTGGGGTAATAGAAAAGGTGTCCATTGCTGAGATCGAACCAAGCCATGAACAAGAGGTCAAATTTCAAGAGTTAGAACAGTTGGATTCTCTCCAAGAGCATACCCTCACCGAGTGTTTGGAAGGAGATGATACACTAATGATTGAAGGCATGGGAGATACTGAGATCCTTGAAAACAATAAGGAGCTGGGAGATGAAGTAATTTCTGCTCTGAAAAGAATTAATGATGATATTCAATTAGAGGATGGGATGGAATTATCCACTATCCCAGCTTGGTTGACCGAAAGTTTGATGAAGAAGTCTAGACCACTAGATGAAGTTCAACCAGTTGAAAGCATGCAAGACTTCCTAGAGAGGATTGGCAAAGCTAAAACGCCAAGGAAGCCTAAAAAGTATTCTCAGATGACCAGGAATGAAGTAGGATCCCGAATCTTACAAGTTGCAGTCCCAAAAATTGACAAGCCAAGAGATCAGATTACTCTTATGGACTATGATATTACAACGTTGGACATTGGGCCAACCACGATAGATCAGGATTTCCATGAGTTAGCAGACACTTCCAAGGCTATCAAGGAGAAGTTCGATAAAATAGAGGAGAAGAAGGAAAGGCTAGAATCAGAAAATTTAAGGCTAATAGAGTTCATTCAGCAGCTAACAGCCCCTTTATGCCAAGAAAGTGAAGCTTTTATTATGCCATCATCTCTTCCTCCAGAATCCGTTGATACTTTTGAAGCTATGAGGATCACAAGCCAAGCAACTAAGAGTTGGATCAACAATATCTCAAAATAGATGGAACAATTCTTGGAGAAATGTGCTCAGACTTATGACAGATCTGCCTTGCTTATGACAGAAATTGGTCAAATTGAAGACAATTGGGAAGACTTTCAGTACGTAAATGACAAAGTGATACCTCGTTTGAAGGTTTTAAAGGAAGTTTCCCTGCAAATACTAATCCAAGAAGGTGTTATTGAGGAAGGAGCCTCGTATGATTTCAGTAGGTGGTATCATTCCTTATTGGCTAAAAGGAAGATATATGATGGAATGAAGGAAGAATGTGCCGTTATATGGAATGCAATTGAAAAAATTCAGTTTAAAATCCTCACTTCTCTTGAAGGATTAACAGGGTAGGAGCATCATGATGCAAATGGCTTGGATTTAGAAGGATTGAAGAGAAATGTAATGAATATTTACTTCAAGGAAGTGCAGATTGTTACAGAAAATCAGCTTGATGATATGTCTTCCCTTTTGACCTTTATGGATAACTTTCAGAAACAGGAAGATAGGTGGGAAAGTACTTTTACCCAGTGCCTTGAAACCTTGGACGTAATGGGAGTGCAACTGGATTCTATGCCGAGCATATCAATGGAGGAGCTGGATTTTGTGTTAGCAAAATTTCTTGCATTTGCGGCTAGGGAGCAGTCCAATGGGAATTGCATTTTGGATTCCCACTTGCTCGAATGATTCGCAAGGTGTCATTATTTGCCACGCTCCAAGTGGCTGATCCTACTTTTGCCATGTGTCCATGGAGGTGGTTATGCTTTTTAGGGTTAGGGTTTCTTGAAATAATCTTGGCCATTGATCTCAAATCAATCTGGGCCGTTGCTTTGTAATTGGGGTGCCTATATAAACCCCAGATAATAATTGGATTCAGAGTTGAGCATTTGTTATTTCAAAAGCTTGCATGGTTTCATAATTTCTTCAATATAGTAAATTAGTTTTAGCATTTTTTTAGATGAATGAAAGATTGATAGTGTTGGAAATAGTGAAATTAGTTCATACCTTTTTCAATTGAATGATTTTCAATTTGATGTGCAAGGTTAGTCTGAACGTTGAAACTGTTTAACTGGAATTCTATTACCTATATACATTGTTCGAATTGATGGTGGTATTGTGTAATAGGACATCATTCGTAAATCCATTGAAGATTGCATCATCTTTGTCTAGTTGTAGTCATTGTGCTTGGCAAAACAAAGATTGGTTTAAATTTCACTATCCAGCATTTGTCTCTTAAGTTCATAGGAGTAGTTTGGCATAAATCTAGTTTCTAAACCCTCATCCCTTTTCCTTTTATTTTATCCTAAAATCGAAAATCCAAAAATATAAGAACGTTCAACGACAAATCAATCTAAATTCCTACTTTCGAATAGTTCATTATCCAAGGTCCCTTTGTGAAATCAGCATATCATATCATCCATTGAGCTTGTCCATCCTCAAACTTAAGAAACATTGGAATTACTGTATGACCTTTCTAGCAATCTTAGCATAAGAGGTAGTTTTTCAAGAGAGGATAGAGCGTCTTTGGACTCTTTATTCTAAAGTGCTTGGTGAGTCATAAAACACGCATCAACACCAACATGAGGTAAAGTGTCATCATTATTAGCTGATTTGAAGACATCATCCCTCTTGTTTTCAACATGCCCATCATCTAAAGGTGTCTCAACCATAGTAACGAGACTCGGACGCGACTCAGACTCGGCGAGGGTGACTCGGGACTCAAACGCGGCGCAGACGCGGCAAAATGAAAAAAAGTTGAAAAAACCCCAAAAATTTAGAGATTTTTAAAGATTTAAAACTTGTTTGAAGCACCCTTTATTGAATACAACACAAATAAAATCAACTTTGATCACATGCACAAGTATACAACAATTACATAAGTATAAAGTACACAAATTGTAGTTGCGCTGCTGAAAGAAATAGCATACTTAGATATATAAAATTAGTCAAATGTATACAAAACTCATAGAATATGAAATCCATGACATCAAATGTTCCATACAAATATGAAATATCAAAAGTAAGTCTATGACTCTATGCCCTATGGCATAGTGGAGCTAGCATCCTTCCTACGAAGGCGTCTAAGGGTCTTGGATGATGTTGTAGCTGCAGCCATAGTCTCTGCCTGTGTCTGACTCTCCATGCCACTCTCACCACAATAGCTATGTCTCCTCGTGCTCTAGCCTCCTCCTCAGCCATGGCTACAACCTCGGCCTCTCTCTCTGCCTGGTCCACCCAATCAAGGTCCTCGTCACTAAAGACTGCATCTGTAGCCTCAGTGATCCACTCAGACTGTGGATCAACCTCCTCTAGACTGATTGGGGTTTTTATGCATTGGTCAAAAGCTTCACGTATCTGAGCCGAGAAGTTGTAATGAACATATACCAAGTCAACCATCCTCTCCCTTTGTCAATCTATTGTGCTTCTTGGAGTGTATGTGCTCAAACATACTCCAATTGCGCTCACAACCAGATGAACTGCATGGCTGGCTCAATATACGAATGGCAATATTTTGCAAGATCGGTGTATC
>VDFB02156347.1:0-65950 GCA_007258455.2 Sequoia sempervirens | reverse complement strand
ATTTTGAATGATTGTTTTCAATGACTTAACCAGACATAACCTGAATGCTTAACAACTCATATCAAAGCATGATATACATTGTTCATATAAAGCTAAATGAACAACTTTTTGATGCTTTCTTTTACACAAGACGCCAAACTCATTTATGGCATAATTTAACATTTAAATTGAACATGAACAATTAAATCATGAAATTTTGGACAACTTGGAACTGTGATAATGTATCAGAGCATTGCATGAACTACCTTCACAAATGACTGAAAGAAAAAATTAAGCAAGATAAGCACAAATCACACAAAAGAGAAACATAGAGCTTTGACAAGTGGAAAACCCTCTTGGGGTAGAAAAACCACTCCAAAATGCCTTACAAGCTTAATTCCAAACTGATTACAATATTTTTCATAGCACCAAATCTGTAACAATTCAGGAGCACCAACTTCAGTAGGAGCACCAACTCCTTAAGAAAGTTTCACAATAACCATGCAAACTGTCAGGACCTTATAACTGCATTATTTTTGCAATTACAAAATATCAACAGAGTACATATAAAAGATATACAATAACGCCCATTATAATTTGTACTGAATGAAACAGTACCAATATAATCTCATTAAAATATGCAATCTCTATAATAAGGGTCAGAGATATAAACACTGTAAACTCTCTTTTTCAATTTTTCAAAAATACAAAGATATCACTGTAATAAACCCTTACTCTCTTTTCAACAACACTATTTTTTCCTTCCAATCTCTGTCACACTCTAATGGCTGAAGATTCTATCCTTTTTATAGATTGGAATAAACCTTATTCACATATTGTAAACCCTTCATTCCAAAATTTCAAAACCCTTGAGTTAACTAGGGTTTGTAAAAAATGCATTTGTTTAAACATCAAAAACCCTCGAGTTTGAACTTCAAGTTCAAAACAGTTTAAGATTCAGTTATGATTAAAGAAAACTCAAGATCCTTTTTAAAAACTGAAACAAAAAATGAAGTAATTTGTTCGAAACTGAATCAATATCATCTTTTCCTTTTTACTTTTCCATTCACCAAATTTACCTTTGAAAGATCAAAGTAATGTATATATATTACCTATGTTATGGCGGTTCAAACTGCAAACAAAATCCCATAAGATCCTCTATTACCTTCGCTTCCAGCTCGAGTGAAGTACACCAACATATTTCCAATCTTTCACTATCCATGATACCTCAAGTTCGAGCAAAGATCCACAACCACAGTGTCAAAATCTATAACTGCTAATTGCAATGGCGGCTAGGGTTTGAGCTAGCCATACAAAATGAAAACATAACTTTGTTTTTCCCTATTCTCCTTACAACTTTCAAGATAATCATTTGAAATCCACTATCAAATGATGTTAAACATCATTTTAAATCCACATGAGACCGACACAATGATCATTAAATCAAATACCAAAACATTTCCACATCATGCAGTCCAGTGTCCACGTGAGCTAACAATCGTACAATGATAATACCTTGTCAGCTTCCAAATAAACATAATGATTCATATAATCGATTGTACCAATTTAGTCAAGGTTGATTTATCACTTAAGCTGAGGCCTTATAAAGCTTGATGACCAAAAAAATAGATGTAGTCAATATGCAAGGTGAGATACATTGTAATATAACAATGAAATGATACCCGATCACAATATATATATTGTGTATCAATATAAACATCTTAAAAAATAAACTCCACCTTATGTATAATGCAAGAAACCTTGTGAAGCTATATGTATAGCAAGTAAACGTATACAACATGATAATCTGGCCATGTATCAAGAATGATAAAAACATGTGAACCACCAAGTGTAGCATGTAAATCCTGAGTGAAGTAGAGCTCACAAAAGCAATGTAAATTTATAAAATGTCTACATGTAAAATGAAGCTGACTATGATCAATGATTACTTGTAGACACAAACCAAATTACCTTCAATCTAAGTAAAGAACTGTACAGAACTATCACCTGTATGTGTCTCAACAAAACCAAGTAGAGACTAAAGAAAAAAACATGCCAAAATGAGTGCCAACCAATATCACTGAACCAATCACCTCATGTGACATATATATCCTCTACACAAAAATAAAACATAGAATCACCTCATGTGACATATATAACCTCTGCAAAAGAATCCAACATGATTAGAACCATAAAACAGAATTGAAATTATCCAAAGCACTATCCATAAAGTAGTGAAATGCCAAACTGTGAAATGACAAGGCACCAACCCAAGGCAATTTTGACATCAAGGACAAATGCCACAGAAGAAGCCAACATACTCCCCCTGAGTAGCAGGCACCACAACATCAATCTGGATCAAAATATGATTATGAAATGCATGGATTGATGCAAATGAATGCATCCTTAGTTCTGATTAGGAGGGGTAATCACCCCTAACTTCCATTTGAGATACTCAAAAGTATCCTTAGGCAACGAATTGGTAAATATGTCTACAATCTGCTCCTTAGTAGGCACATACTCCAATCTGACTTCCTTTTCACTTACTTTCTCTCTCAAAAAATGAAACTTGATAGATATATGTTTGGTCTTGGAATGAAGCACCAGATTCTTAGAAATGTTAATAGCACTTGAGTTATCACAGAAAAAAACAATAGGCTCATTATACACAATTATGATATCCTTCAACATCTATTTCATCCACAATACTTGAGCACAATTATTAGTAGCAACAATGTATTCTACCTTTGCAGTAGATAAAGAAATAACATTTTGCTTTTTGCTTAACCATGAAATCAACTTCTTTCTCAAGAAAAATGCTCCACCACTAGTACTTTTCCTGTCATTCACATCTCCTGCCCAATCAACATCAGTAAAGGCACTCAAAGTGAGATCATAATCTTTAGGATACCATAGACCAAAATCAACTGTCCCCTTCAAGTATCTGAAAATACTCTTCACAATAGTCACATGAGATTCTTTAGGATCATCTTGAAATCTAGCAACAATACATACAACATTCATGATATCAGGCCTAGTTTGAGTCAAATAAAGCAATCCACCAATCATTGATTTGTATCTAGTCTGATTTTCCTTCGGAGAATCATCATCACTTGTCAACTTGCATCCGCTCACCATAGGTGTACCAACAGGCTTTGAATCTTCCATACCAAATTTCTTCAGCAATTCTTTCACATACTTGGACTAAGATATAAAGACCCCTTTATCTAATTGAGTAATTTGCAATCCCAAGAAGAATTTCATCTCTCCAATCATTGACATCTCAAACTCATTATGCATCTCATTAGCAAACTTCATACACAAGCTATCATCTCCTCCAAATATGATATCATCACAAAAACTTCCACAATCAAATCTTTATCATCATTCTTGAAATACAAATTACTATCAACAGTACCTTTGTTAAATCCAAGCTTCACCAAGTACTTATCTAATCTGGCATACCATGCTCTAGGGGATTTTTTGAGCACATACAATGTTTTCTTCAATCAGTAAACCTTATCTCCCTGATCAATCAACCAGAATCCATCAGGTTGCTCAACATACACTTCTTCTTCCAATTCGCGATTTAGAAAAGAAGACTTGACATCCATTTGACAAACTTTGTAGTCTTTGTAAGTAGCATAAGAAAGAAACAATCTCACAGCTTCAATTCTAGCAACAGGGGCAAAGGTTTCTTCAAAATCAATACCTTCCATTTGTGAATATCCCTTACATACCAGTCTAGCTTTATTTCTAACCACTTCACCTTGTTCATTTAGTTTGTTTCTAAAGACCCATTTAGTTCCAATTACATTCTTATCCTTAGGTCTGGGAACAAGAATCCATGTATCATTATTTTCAATTTTTCGTAGTTCCTCTTTCATTGCTTCAACCCAATGTTCATCTTTGCATGCTTCATTCACATTGTTAGGCTCAGTCTTTGAAATCAAACAATATTCTTCTGCAATTCTTCTCCTAGTCTGGACACCTTTGTTCTTATCACCTATGATCTGATTTTATGAATGATACAACCTTACATACCTCAGAGTCTTCTTAGAATGTTCTTCAAATTCAGGCTCTTCTGATCTCTCTTTTGTTCTTCCATTAGTTTCTCCTTCCTCTTGATCTTCTTGATTCACCATAATGATTTGCACTTGACTTGTAGTTTGACCTTTCTTTCCTTTTTTTGTATTTTTATTCTGATCATCAGAACCATATCCACAGGTTCTGGATAGTGCAGCTATGTCTTCATCAATCTTAACATTTGCACTTTCAACCATTTTCTTCAATCTCTTATTGTAACACCGGTAGGCCTTACTCTTAGTAGCATAACCCAGAAATATTCCTTCATCGCTCCTAGCATCAAACTTTCCTATATCTTCATCTCTTTTGATATAACACTTGCTTCCAAAGATCTTGAAATATCTAATAGTAGGCTTTTGACCAATCCATAGCTCAAAAGGAGTCTTACCAGTATCACCTTTGATTTGTACTCTGTTAAGTGTGTACAAAACAGTACTCAACTTCTCTCCAATAGATATGAGGTACATTTCCTTCCAACATCATGGTTCTAGCAACATCTAGAACTGTTTTGTTCTTCCTTTCCACAACTCCATTTTGTTGAGGGGTCTGCAGTGCAGATAACTGTCTCTTTATTCCATGCTCTTCACAAAAAGAATTAAACTCACCAGAAGTGAATTCACCACCTCTATCTAATCTCAGACACTTAATCTTCAGACCTGTATCTGTCTCAACCATAGCCTTAAAGATCTTGAACTTTTCCAGAGCTTCAGATTTCTCCCTTAAGAAAGTATCCCACATCATCCTTGAATAGTCATCAATAAGCAACATGAAGTACCTATATCCTTGTAAACTTCTAGTTCTAGTAGGACCACACAAATCGGTATGCACAAGATCCAACAATCCATTTGAATTTTGTTGTTTACTCCAAAATGAAATTCTTGTTTGCTTTCCTAATGGAAATTCTTTGCGTATGGCATTAGTAGGTTTCATCAGCTTAGGAAGATCTCTCACAACCTTAATAGAACTTATCTTGACAATATTATCAAATTTAACATGACACATTCTTCTATGCCACAACCAACTTTCATCAATTTGAGCAATCAGAAACATCTTTTACTAGCAACACTTGGGTGGAAAATATTACCTTTGTTTTTGTACGATGCAATCATTTCAGAATTTCCCAATATTTTGCACTTTCCATTCATCTGAAGAAGATTGTATCCCATATCAACCATTTATCCTTATTAGCGGAAGGTTTGGAAATTCTTTCATTATGGCATAAAGTAGGTTTCATCAGCTTAGGAAGATCTCTCACAACCTTAATATAACTTATCTTGACAATATTATCAAAGTTAACATGACACATTCTCCTATGCCACAACCAACTTTCATCAATTTGAGCAATCAAACAACTTTTACTAGCAACACTTAGGTGGAAAATATTACCTTTTGTTTTGTACTGATGCAATCACATTTCGAAATTTCCCAATATTTTGCACTTTCCATCCATGCTGAAGATTGTATCCCTTATCAACCATTGTATCCTTATTATTAGCTTAGGAAGGTTTGAAATTCTTTGCGTATGGCATTAGTAGGTTTCACCGACTTAGGAAGATCTCTCACAACCTTAATAGAACTTATCTTGACAATATTATCAAATTTAACATGACACATTCTTCTATGCCACAACCGACCATCAATTTGAGCAATCAAACATCTTTTACCGGCAACACTTAGGTGGAAAAATACCTTTGTTTTGTACGATGCAATCACATTTCGAATTTCCCAATATTTTGCACTTTCCATTCATACGAAGATTGTATCCCTTATTAGCTTAGGAAGGTTTGAAATTCTGCGTATGGCATTAGTAGGTTTCATCAGCTTAGGAAGATCTCTCACAACCTTAATAGAACTTATCTTGACAATATTATCAAATTTAACATGACACATTCTTCTATGCCACAACCAACTTTCATCAATTTGAGCAATCAAACATCTTTTACTAGCAACACTTAGGTGGAAAATATTACCTTTTGTTTTTGTACCTGATGCAATCACATTTCCAGAATTTCCCAATATTTTGCACTTTCCATTCATGAACTGAAGATTGTATCCCTTATCAACCATTTTTCCAACACTTAAAAAATTATGCTTCAAAACTTCAACATACAAGACATCATCAGTAGCTTACCATAGAGAGAAATGCATCCTCTTCCACGGATCACACCAGCTATAGTATCACCAAATCTCACAACACCACCATCATACTTTTCCAAATTCACAAACTTAATTTTATCTCCTGTCATATGATGAGAACAACCACTGTCAATTACCCATTCATCTTTCTCTTCAACTCGAGCAGCTAGGGCTTTCTCCACATTTGTACAACTAGCAGATTCAGTAGACACATGATTATTTTCCTTGATAGCAATAAACACAAATTCATCTTCACTTGCATTTCCTTTATCAGATTCATCATCTGTCACACCTTCATCAACAACATAGTAACACTTCTTTTGGAATTTAGGCTTGTTAAATCTTGGCTTGGAAACTCTCTTAGGACACCTTGATGCAAAATGAATTATCTTATTGCAAGAGAAACATTTAATAGGAAAATTGCCCTTATACTTACCTTGTCCTCTGGATTCTCTTTTCACAATCAATGCTTCAAGTTCTTCTAGCTCTCTTTCCTCTTCATCGAGCTGTTTCATTTCATCCTCATATTTGAATGTCTTTCTTGATGAACTTTCACCCAGATCATATATTTGTCTATCTCTTCCAGAAGTAGTGGCCTTGAATGCAAATTCAACCTTAGGAAGGGCATCACCGAACTCACTCAACTCAAAAGCAATAAGCTTACCAATCAACATATCTCTGGTAACATTTGTTATAGTCTGGAGCTCTTCAATAGCACTAGCCTTGACTTTGTAAGAATCAGGCAAGGATCTAAGCACTTTAGCAACAATCTTTGATTCGTCTATCTGTCCACTAGCACATTTGATACCACACACAAGTTCATTCACTATTTGCATGAAAGTAGTAACATTTTCATCATCACCCATTTTCAACTTTTCATATTTTCCTTTCAAACTTTGTAGCTTAGCAATCTTCACATTAGCATCACCTTCATACAAGGTCTCCAACTTTTTCCATATCTCATAAGCAGTCTTCAGATCCATCACATTTGTCATCTCAGTATTAGTCAAAGCACTCAACAACACCTCCTTAGCCCTAATATTATATTTAGCATGAGTACTATTCGGTGGAATAACATATCTATTACTTGTAATGCTCTAGTAGGGTTCACCAATGCATCTCAGATGGCACTCCATTCGAGTCTTCCATAAAGAATAATTTGTTCCATCAAATCTAGGACTATCCTTCTTATAAGTGAACATCCTGGATCACCTCAAGCTGTTAAAATTATTCCAAGGAACCACAAGCTTTGATACCAATTGTTGGCAACTTAAGGGCAGACAATTGAGACGAGGGAGGGGGGTGAATCAGTTGTCACCGAATTTCAAACTTATTCAAATTATTAGCCTTATTCTTAGATCTGATCATTAATCATGAAAGCATAAATGAACAACACATCAGAAGCACACATAACACCAAGATTTTTATGTGGAAACATTGTTAGGGGAAAAACCATAGTGGAGGTCAGTTCGCAAGATTATACCCTATTAAAAGCATAAGAGAATATGAATAGGGAATGCACATGCATTCAGGAACACTGCCTAGAGCTCACTATTCAAATACAAATAAGATTACTACCCAAAGGAAGACACACTGTCTTACAGGAAGGTTCTGATTAAATCCATCAGACTTTGAACTGAGAAAATAGCATCTGCTAATTCCTAGTTATAGTTCCGGTTAAGTACATGAACACTTGTTCACTCTTCTCCACTCTTCTTCACTCTTCTTCACTCTCTGCTCTACCTTCGAATGATCTGAACTTTATTCACACACAAAACTCACACACTTCACACCCTCTCTCTCTCATACTCTTCCAAATGATAAAAAAATTGCTTATATATATCCGCAACAACCAATTCCATCGCTACAAGTCGACCATAAAGAGATAATATAATAATTACAAATAGTCGACCCAAAAAAAATAAAGATTAATCATGTGAATCAACCAAGGTCGACCACAACATAGTGAAGACCGAAAATAATATCCTCAAACATGAACCACTTCAATTAATTAGTCCTCAAAGATCCACAACATGCTTCAACACCTTGTCGGCCAAGAACATGAAAAACATGAACACACAAGAGAAAATCTTAGATCATGAGCACAACGATCAATGCAGATGTGCAACATAGATAGAGCACAAACTAGAAACATCCACAAGCATCACGAAGCACCAAAGAAGCATCCACAACAACTGAACTTACTGAAATCACATATTCAGGAACACAAACTGAAGTAACAAAAAAACTGTTAGAATACAAATCTTCATGCGGATCTCTAAAACTCAATGTGGATAATCTAGATATACTCAACAGGAAACCATTTAGTCCACAACCTTAGAACATCAACATACTGACCACACCGACAGAAGGAACTTCACTTCACCATTGACAACCTATAGCACTTCTTATTACAAATTTCTCAATATCCTCGACATATAAAACTTCTAATGCAACAATGCTAATAGTGTGACATCAATGACAACCACATATCAACAACACACCACAAAATCCAACATATACTTCTACTAAAACTGAAAGACAGGTGAAAGAAAATACTCCAGAAAAGAGTGAAGGTACAATGATTTCTGCTCTTCATGCTAAACAAGAAAAGAACTATTCGGTTGTTGACAATGGTTGTTCACATCACATGACTGGTGACAAGAGTAAGTTTGTTAAGCTTGAAAATTATGATGGTGGCGTAGTTAAATTCGAAGATGATATTGGTGCTAAGATTTGTGGAATAGGTTCAATTAGTTTTGATGGAAAGCATAATACTGATGATGTCTACTATGTTAAGGGTTTAAGGCATAATCTTTTAAGTGTTGGACATATGTGTAGTAAGGGATATAATTTTGTGTTTGAGGATGAAAGATGTGAAATCAGGAAAGGATCCGGAATAGTGACCGTTGTTGGTAAGAAGCCTAAAGGAAACATTTATCAACTTAAGGGTGTTGATGGACATTGCTTTATGATTCAAATTAATGATAGTTGGTTGTGGCACCGAAGGATGTGTCATGTGAATTTTGATAACTTAGCAAGAATCAGTGTTGTGCATGTTGTAAGAGATCTATCAAGGATTACAAAGCCAGTTAATGCTATCTGCAAGAATTGTCAGTTTGGAAAGCAAGATAGAAACAACTTTAGATGAAAAGAACAATCTACTACTAGACTATTGGATTTGATTCACACAGATCTTTGTGGTCCCACAAGAGTGAGAAGTCTACAAGGTGACATGTATTTTATGCTTTTGATTGATGATTACTCTAGATACACACGGGTTACTTTTCTTAGAGAGAAATTTGATGCATTAGAGAGGTTCAAGGCATTTAAGGCTATGGTTGAAAATGAAGAAAACTTGAGAATAAAATGCTTAAGGTCTGACAGAGGTGGTGAATTTACTTCAAATGAGTTTAATATATTTTGTGAAGTCCATGGAATAAAAAGATAGTTATTTTCTTCTAGAATTCCTTAGCAGAATGGAGTTGTTGAAAGGAAAAACAAAACAATTTAGGAAGCTGCTAGATCAATGATTACTGAGGCAGGTCTACCAAAATTTTATTGGAGAGAAGCTATTCATACTACTATTTATGTGTTCAATTGAATGCAAGAAAAGGCTAACAGTACAAAGACCCCCTATGAGATATGGTGTGGAAGAATTCCTACGATCAAATATTTTAAGGTATTTGGAAGAAAATTTTATATCACAAGGGATGAAGAAAAATTAGGAAAGTTTTATGCTAGATGTGATGAAGGTATCTTCCTTGGATACTCTACTAGAAGCAAAGCTTACAAATGTTTCAATAAAAGGCTGAGAAAGATTGTTGAAAGAAAAAATGTCAAGGTGGATTCAAATCATTGAAGAATTCAATTGAAGTTGATGGATATGTATATGATGAACCTAATTGCATAAGAATAAAAGAAATTATGGAAGAATAGGAGAAACAAAATGAAGAAGAAGAAGCTTCGATGGTGTCCCCAAAGACATGTAAATATATACAGAAAAGTCATTCAGAAGATCAGATCATTGGAGAAAAAAGGAAAGGAGTTTTGACAAGAAGCAGAATTGATGCTATTAATGAGATAAATTTGTGTCTACTTTCTAAAGTGGAACCAAAGACAGTGAGTGAAGCATGTAATGATGAAATTGGATGAAAGCTATGGAAGAAGAACTTATGCAAATTGAGAAGAATCAAACTTGGGAGTTGGTCCCTAGACTGACAGATAAAAACATAATTGGATCAAAATGGGTGTTCGGAAACAAGTTGAATGAGAATGGAGAAGTGGTAAAAAATAAAGCAAGGATTGTGTGTAAAGGCTACTCACAAGTAGAAGGTATATATTTTAAGGAAAATTTTGCTCCGGTGGCTAGAATGGAAGCCATCAGGATGTTTTTAGCATTTTTTTCTCATAAAGATTTCAAAATTTATTAGATAGATGTTAAGTCTACATTTTTGAATGGTGAATTGGAAGAAGAGGTGTACATGGAACAATCGAAAGGATTTCAGTTGTCAGATCAACTAGATATGGTTTGTAGATTGAAGAAGGCTTTATATGGATTAAAGAAATCTCCTAGAGCTTGGTATGCAAGGTTATACAGATATTTGATTCAACAAGGCTTCAACAAAGGTACGGTAGATAGTAATCTTTATTTTAAAATTGAAAATGATAAGATCTTGATAGTAGTAGTATATGTTGATGATACTATCTTTGGAGGAAATGAAACAATGTGTAAGATGTTTGTTGAAGAAATGCGAAAATAATTTGAGATGTCTATTTTTGGTGAGATGAATTTCTTTCTTGGGCTGCAAATTAATCAAACAAAAAAAGGGATTTTTATTTCACAATCAAAATATGTAAGAGAAATGTTGAAGAATTTTGGAATGGATTGTTCCAAACCGGTATGCACTCCTATGGTGACTTGCTGTAAATTGAGTAAAGATGATGACTCACCTAAAGTTGATAAGAGAAAATATAGATCTATGATTGGAGGACTTTTGTATTTAACTGTTACTAGACCAAATATCATGCATGCAGTTTGTCTTGTGGCTAGATTTCAAGAAGATCCTAGAGAAACACATGTTGTTGTTAAGAGGATATTTAGATACTTGAATGGAACTTTGAATTATGGCTTGTGTTATCCTAGGGATATTGACTTTACACTAAGTGCTTATATAGGTGCAGATTGGGCAGGTTGTGTTGATGACAAAAAAAGTACAAGTGGTGGTGCATTCTTTCATGGTTGTAGATTGGTGTCATGGTTGAGTAAAAAGAAAGATTTAGTTTCTTTATCTACTGTTGAAGCTGAATATATTGTTGTTGCATCTTGTTGTACACAAGTTTTATGGATGAAACAAACATTGAAAGACATGAAAATAATATATGATGATCCCATTTCTATCTTCTATGATAATACAAGTGCAATTAACATTTCAAAGAATCTATTGATGCACTCAAGGACAAAGAATATATCTATCAAGTATCACTTTTTGAGAGAAAAGGTTGTGGAGAATGAAGTAAAGCTTGAGTATGTGTCGATGAAGGATCAGGTTGCTGATATATTTACAAAGGATCTTCCTAAAGATACTTTTGAGTATCTCTGGGAGAAGTTAGGGGTCATTGCCCCTCCTTTCTTGAACTAGATGCATATGGAGATGCATCATTCTAGTGGGTCTATAGATCTATCTTTCTTTTGGCTGATGTTTGGTGACTACTTCTCAGGGGGAGTAGGTAGTATCTAGTGTTGTCTTTATGAAATTTTTTTGGATGTCAAAGGGGAAAACAATGCTAAAATATCTTTCGTCTTTTCCATTGATGTCAAAGGGGGAGAAAGTATCATGTGAAAAAAAATATTTACTAAGGGGGAGAAAGTGAATTCATAAGGAAGTGTGTTCAGAGTTGTTGTGTTGTCTTTAATAGTTTTTCACATCAGGTGTTGTCATCAATGACAAAGGGGGAGATTGTTGCAAGTATGAAGATGTTGCAAGAATGAAGGTGTTTTCATTGATGTCAATTAGTTAACTAGTTATCAACTGGTTGATGTTGTCATTAGTGTCATGGATGAAGGTTATTGGTTGTATATGTCGAGGGTATTAAGAAAATTGTAATGGAGAAAGGTTGCAGGTATTCAGTTTTTTCTTTGGGTTTTTCTTTGAGATTTGATCCTATGTTTGTGTGGTAATATATATTAATCATGCTTGATGAAGGTTGCTATATCCATATTTTGGGGTTTTGGATTGTTGTACAATATGAGATATGTTCACCAGTTGTGGACTATGTTTTTTAGTATGTCTAGCAGAGGTTTGAGAGAAATATAGTTGCTATGGATTTCTTCTTGTTCAAGTTTTATGACTTTCAATTTTGGAGATAAAATAATATGTTTGTATTGAAGATAATTTTGTTGTCTAGAAAGATTGGATCATGCTAAGGTTGCATGTGCTTAATTGTTCTATGTGTTTTACATTAGTTTTGTTGACCATGTGTTAAACACTACTTGCAAAAGTTCATGAAGCATGTTGGGACTTATTTAGGTCCTCATTAAGAGTGTGTTTGGGTCACCCTCATTCTAGTTCCACCCTAGAATGTTTTGGAGCCGGCCTAATTTGAATTTGTAATACAAATGGTATGTATGACTAACTTTGGATATGTTTCAAAGTTGAAGATGGTATAAATATAGATTGAAATGTTTGTGGAAAGAGTGAGCATGAATGAAAGCAAGATAGATGCGAGATGTATGAAAAATGGTGTGTATGTGATGCAAGGTTGAGTAGATCAGTGCAAAATATAATTGCGAGGTTTTGGAAGCAGTGAGTTGAAGGTGTACTCTATCATTCAAGCATCTTTGCAAGTGTGTGAGTGATTTATGGTGGAAATCTCCATTGCATTGAGATTGCGTTCTCTCTATAACAAATATCTTCTATCTTCTTTGTATATGTGTGGTAGTGGGCCCTTTGAGTGGTTAACCCTTGTTCGATAGTGAGTCATGTTTTGACAGTGAGCCTTTTCTAGTAGTCAACCTTTGTATTCGGTTTTGATATTCTCTATATTGTGAGCTAATCCTCACTATGGTTTTTCCCTTACTGGCTTTTCCATGTAAATCTGGTGTTGCTATGTGTATATGGTTTTTGCTTCTTTCAGTTTCTACATTTTCACTTAATGATTAATCATATTAGCAGAGTTAAAGTTTTTGTGAATGGTAATTGAATTAATCACTGGCGATTTCTATAAGGGAAATATTTACTACAACTGATTCACCCCCCCTCTCAATTGTCTTGCTCAACAAATTGAAGGATATTAGAGTAATGTATGATGAGTTTGTTTCTATCTTTTGTGATAATACAAGTACAATTAATATTTCAAAGAATCCAGTGATGCATTCAAGGATAAAGCATATATCCATTAGGTAACACTTTCTAAGAGAGAAGGTTATGGAGAATGAGGTAAAGCTTGAGTATGTACCTACAAATTATCAGATTACTAATATATTCACTAAGTCTCTTCCTAAGGATACTTTTTAGTATCTTTGGGAGAAGTTGGGGGTCATTGCCCCTCCTTCTCTAAACTAGATGCATATGTTGATGCATCAATCTAGTGGATCTATGGATTCATCTCCTTTATGGAATGATGTTGGTGGCTACCTCTCAGGGGATTAGGTAGTGTCATGTGTTGTCATTGTGCAAAGTTGTTGATTTGGTTGGGTGTACTCCTGAGGGGGACTATTCGGAGAAAGTATCTTGGTTCAATGTCAAAGGGGGAGAACAATGCAATTTTTTTTTATCCTTTTCCATTGATGTCAAAGGGGGATAAATTATCATGTGAAAAAGTTTGTCTTCTCAGGGGGAGAAATGAAAGGAAATCATGAGAGTGTCTTTAGATTTGTTATGTTGTCTTTGATGGTTTTTCACATCTTGTGTTGCCATCAATGACAAAGGGGGAGATTGTTGCAAGTATGAAGGTGTTATCATTGATGTCAACAAGATTTATATAGGCTAGTGTTGTTATTGATTTCAACTATATGTTAAGGAAGTTTGTTGCATGATGAAGATGTCAAGGATATTGAGAAAATTGTGAAAAAGAGGAAAACAGGTTGTTGTAGGTTGTGCTTGTGTAGTTGAGATATTGAGGAAGTATTGTGAGTACATGGAGCTATCTTTATGTTGCAATGTTTGAAGATGAGTTGGAATGAAGTAATGGCTGAGATGATGTCTCTGGTACTTGGTTTCCAAGTGTTTTTGAGAAAATTTGATGAATAGAGAAAAAAATGTTGTGCAAGTGTTTAGAATGCACTTCAGGATGTGCTATGCATTTATTTGTGTTGATGCTATGCTTGTGTGGATCTGATATGTTTTTCAAGGTTGTTAGAGATTGCTATATTCAAAAATTTTGTTTCTAGATCATTATACAAAGTGATATTTTCACCAATGTTTGAACTAGTTTTTTAGTGATGTTTTCTGTGGCCTGAGAGAAATGTATAGGCTCCGCATTTCTCCACGGTTTGGCTTCAAGTTATGCGGATTTGGGAAGTTTCTTATAATGTTTGTATCTTTCATTATTTAAGGTTTCACTTGATTTGGTATAGTACAATGTGTGTTTCATGCGTCATTGTGTGAATAAAGTTAACCAGATGTTCTAGGTTGAAGTATTTCTATGTTGTGAGTTGGGATGAAGTATTTGTTGAATCTCAAGTGGTTTGAGGATTATTCTAGATTGTGTTCAAGTGAATTCTATTGTTTGGAAGTATCAGATTGATTTAAGGAAGTGTGTACTTAATGTTTTATGGTGTTTAACATGGGTATTGGTCGACCTTGTGTTAGCACTACATGTGAAGCTTATGAAATTATGTTGAGGTGTGTTAGGATTAATTTGGGTCCTAATTGAGGATTTATATGGGTCTCCTTCATTCCTATCTACTGTGGGAATGTTTAGGTGCCGACCTAATTTGAATTTGTAAGTGTAACAAATAATTGCTAACCTTGGAGAAGGTTTTCAAGGTTGAGGTTGATATAACTAAGAGTAATGGTGTTGTAGGATGCAAGAGAGAAGAAAGATAGATGTAAGATCAATGTGAGTGATGTGTGTGATACGAATTTGAGAAGAGCAGTGTGAATTTTAAGTATTGGATTCCTGAAGGTAGTGAGTTGAAGGTGTTCAAAATATTTCACACAAGGTTATGAAAGTGTTGGAGTATTTGTGGTGGATTCTTTGTTGCATTGAGAAGTTGTTCTTTGTGTAACATTTCTCTTCTATATTCTTGTGTTCTTTATGTGGTAGTGAGCCTTGGCTGTGAGATTTTTTGGACAGTGTTTCCTATTCTAGTAGTGATTCCTTGTACCGATTTTGCAATTACTTAAATTGTGAGCTAATCCTCGCCATGGTTTTTCCCTCATTGGGTTTTCCATGTAAATATAGTGTTGTATTGTGTATGGTGTTGTTATTTCAGTTTCTGTTATTTGCATTTCATAATTAATCACTTTAACAAAATAAGGGCTTAATGAATGCATGCGAATCTGATTACTATTGAGGGTTTTGATGTTTTAATTTGCTACAACTAATTCACCCCCCCTCAGTTGTCTTGTTCATTCAACAATTGAAACCTAGTTTTGTGTGGCTTCCTTTGAGGAAAGGACCATTTGAGGTTGTCCTTGGTAGTTCTTTGAAACTATGAGGCTTCATCCTCCTTGTTTTCCTCTTTTTTGCCTCCTTTTTGCTTTCTTCCCTTTTATTGTATTCTTTGTTCACCTCCTCTTTGTTGGAACTTTTGAGGGTTGTAGCATAATTCTTACTTTCCAATGTCTTTGTAGTTTGTGAACTTTTTCCATCAAAACCAATACCACTTTTGGTGAATGGTGATAATTGTGAGTTGATAAGGTACTCTAACATTTTGTAAGTTTTATCAAAAAATTTGTTTATGTTGAACTGATCTTTAGTATTTTCTAGTTCCTTCCTCAAGAAAAAAATTCCAGATTCAAGCTTCTCACACTCTAATTATTTTTCCTTTAGTTGATCTTTTAAGAGATCTTTAATGTGTTTGGATTCTTCAACTTGAGTCTTCAAATCCAAAATTATATTTTCAAACTTCTCTCCGTCTTCTCAAATTTGGTCTTTTAACTTTGAATTCCACTTCTTGAGTCATTTGATTTCGTTTATGACAACAATAATTTCTTCCTCAAGATCTACTATAGTATCTTTCTCACTTTCGATCTCTTCACTCCCTTTCTTCACACCTTGGAGCTTCTTTTGTTTCCATATCCATGAAGATAATTTTCTTCTCTATCAATTTTGGAGAAAATTTCATAACTTTCCTTAGAAGAACTATTGATTCCTTGAACATATACGCTCTTGTTGTGTCTTCAAAAATTCTTCTTCTTTTCAGATTTCCTTTGAGTGTACTTCTTATTAAAATGACTTTTCTTTCCTTTTCCCTTGTCATAATATACTTCTTCTTTGCTGCTATCACTTCCAACCTGTGGACATTTGACAACAAAATGACCTATATTATCGCAATTAAATTTAAGAGTATAATCACCTTTTATCTTGATAGTTGTTCCTTTATTGAATTTTTTTATAAAGTTAGCTTCTTCCTCATCATTTAAACTTTCACTTGATATGGGTCCTTTGTTCTTTATCCTTCTTGATGTTTTAAAGGTGGATTCACATTTTGATGATGTTCTTTTCTTAGTCCTCATTTCGTAAACGATAAGTTTGTCATGTAACTCATCCATCTTCAAAGTGCTTAGATCCTTCATTTCTTCAATGGAATTTTTTTTTGCATCAAATCTCATGGGTAGAGATCTTAAAACCTATTGCACAACAACCTCATTTTCTCCAAGACCACGAATGGTATTTATTATTTCATCCATGTGAAGAAAATAGGCAGCAACATTCTCTTCGTCATTCATCTTCAAACTCTCAAATTTCCTCCTATGGGTTTGGAGCTTTTCCTTTTTCACTTTGTTGTATACTTCATAAGTCCTTTGAAGCTTAGACCACATCTCTTTTGATGATGTGCATTGCATGAATTTGACAAATTTTGATTCAGTCATACCACTTAGAATTGCATTCATAGCTTTAGCATTGTTCCCACTAGCCCTCTTTTCAACTTGATCTGTTGGTCAAGTAGATGGTGCCACATAGCCATCCACAATAGATTTTCATATATCAAATCCATGGTCCATCAAATAAATGTGCATCCTCATACTCCATAAGTCATATTTATTTCCGTCGAAAAATGGTGTTTGGATTGAAGAAAACCCTTATTGACTCACCACATGTGTTCTTAAGATCTTTCCTACAAGTGGTTAGGATTTTTCGAAGGAACCTACTCTGACACCAATTAAAGAAACATGCACACACTTATATTGAGAGGGCGGGTGAATCAATATAAGAGAAAAAATTTCAATTATAACTTTTGCAATCATAATCAATAATCAAAACATCCACACAAGTAAGATATAGCAAATTAGAACATAAGATTCACACACAATTTTACGTGGAAACCCTTGCGGGAGAAAACTATGGAAAATATTGATTTTACAAATTTTTTTTTACAAACTCATAAGCACTAACCCACAAGAGACACTAATCCCCTCCACTGAGCACCAATTCAATAAGAGACAGCAATCTCTTTGAGTGACAGGCTCCAACATCTTGATCTTGCAAAATAGAAGGCACCAACCTTCAGAAACAAAGTGATTATAATGTTGTTGGATCTTCCCTATATCCCTTCAAGGACTTCAACAAAAATCTACCCACTCCTTCACACAAATTTGATTTGAAATTCTGTTGTCAAACCCTGACTCAGATCTGCAATTTAATCTTTAGAAATATACTCATAAATCTAAAATATTTTCAAAACATGCCTTTTTGAATCTTACATGAATTCACCATAGAAGTTTCATAAGTATGAGATAAATTAATCTCATAAATTTTGCTCTCTAAATCTACTCTTCTTTATTGTAGATTTTCTCTAGAAATATGAATGATATTCAATGAATGGATGTCAAAATGATCCACAATAACCTTCTATTTATAAATCTTCAAGAGGAACCTTCAATCAATAGTCATGACCTTTCAACAAGGTCAACCAAGGAAGAAAATGATAAAAAAAATTAATTTGAATTTATTTCTTCCAAAATGGGTGCCATCTTCCATGAGGTCGGCCTTTGCATAATACATATTTTTATTTATTAATTTCCCTACCCAAGGTTGGGCACTTCACTCTTCTAGGTCAGCCAAATAGGGGGAGCCACTCAGTAATTTAAATGGCCCTTTTCTAATTGTCATATCTATTCAAGGAGGTTGGTCTTCAATAAGGAAAATATATATTCTTAGTTTTATTGCTTGCCTAAGGTGGTCGACCCAACCAATATAATATTTATTGATCTTATTTTCTTGCTTGAAGGGGGACGCCCACAATTAGCTTTGACATAAACGATAATTTAATTCAACAAATAGGATCTATAGTGGATACTAGAAGCTCAAGGTAGAATATTTTTTTTGTGTGGAAGTGATCCTATGTTTGATCCTTGCACATGGTGGTGACATATATCTCATTTTTAACAACACATGGTTCTCCTTTTATGTGGTGGTTATGTTCCTCTTCCTTGAGTTCATGTGTAGTGAAAGAGTGCATATTGGGTGGGTGTTTTAGGATCCCTAGTCACATGGGAAAACACCTACTATCTAGACTACAATATGGAGTACTTGGGTTCATGGTTTTAGCCCCTAGTTACATGAAAGCATTGGATGATTAACTACTAGTTTCTTGTGGGTTGTGAAAATCATATGTTTTATGTTTTGTAATATTTTGGAAAACTTGTTTCCTCTATTTCATTATGAGTTGTGGAATAGGTCTGAATGCTCTTGGACAATTTGGTTCCTCTGTAGGTTTTACAATTTTCCTTTTTCTAAAATGTGTGGGTTTGTAGATCAATGATATTCCATTATTTCAAATGACATATTTCAAATTTATTAGTGTCAACGTTTGGATGTTTAAGTGATTTCAAATTTACAAAGAGATGGGTTTACAAGTTCTACACGTTAACCAAAATCTATGGTTTGCGGACATATGAAAACGTTGTGTTCAAACTCTTAAATTTTTTTGGAAGAAACAATTATAGATTTGAAAGGATGCTTGTGGGTTCTTATTGATCTATGGGTACTCTTATGTTGATTTGTTTGGAAAATTGAGTCTAACATTAATCCTAGTGTTCGAATCTTGGAAATTTACATGTTATACTTGGTTACCTCTATTTTATATGATATTGATGTGGTGTTGAATATATTTATTCAATTATTGGAGATTGGAGCATTAATTATGTATTTTTCCTTTGAGATGTTGCATATGTGCAAATTTTGTAAATTACCTGATGTGGATTCTTTTTGGCGGGCCTTATTATTGATCAACTTGGTTATATAGTTGTTCATTAGTATATGTAGCAATAGTCTATGGTGCATGATAATATTTCTTCACTTTCAATATTTTTATCAATGATGTTGGTCATGATTCCATGTAAAGCCCAAAATCACCTTTAGTGGGAGTTTTGTGCAGTTACATGGTCTATTCTATCTTCTTTATTTCAAGATCTTGGTTCTAAGTTATTGTGTAGGAATCCATGGATAATCTTTTATTAGAAGATGGATGATCTTTTGCAATGGTTGATCAGTGTCATAAGGATCTTTTTGATTCTACCCTGAGGTTGCAATGAGGGTTCATTGACATCTTTAGTTATATTAATAGAGGATGCTTGGTCTTCATGTTCTTTGAAGAGGTGTTGACATTGTTGGCATTTCAATTCGCACCTTTTGAGTGCGTATTGGAAACAAACAACTATACACAGATAAACTGCTCTTCAAATTAGGAGGGGAAGCTCCCTCTTTTGTTGATTATACATAAAAAGTAAAGTAAACTAAATTCCTATCTTTTTATCTTAGCTGAGAGCACAAGGTTTATAATTTTTTTTGCATTGCAGGTGAGGTTTTCTCTGGTTTTTTAATCTCAACTACAACTAGGCCTAAATTTATAACGCTTCTATCTCCTCAAATAAATTTAGAGCAAGAGGATTTAGAAGTAACGAGGAATGATTTGGGTAACTTAGACAAACTTGTTCTCAAAACACATATGAAGGCTCATTACTCTTTTAGATGCACACTGAAAATAGAGTTTATGAAAGTAAAACATCAAACGATAAACTAGATCTCAGGATTCCCTCGAAGGCTCATTGCTCTTTTCAAGGTGTAGGCTGAAATAAAGATTATAAGAAACAACATCAAATGATAACCTTAATCTCCAAATTCCCTTGAAGACTCATTGCTCTTTTCGAGGTGTAGATCAAAACAAAGATTATAGAAACAACAATATTTGAAAGATATTGCTCTCAAGATTTTGGATCAAAGACGCATTGTATTTTCATTTTATTTCCTCAAAATCAATCAATGATTACACTTTTGGATTAAAAAAATTGTATGAAAGAGGACAATCATACAACATACGATCAACCAATTTACACTTGAACAAAGATTGAACACAAGTACATAAAAAATAAGAAAGCAAGCAAAAATAGCTTAACGTTTTGTTATCACAAGTATGGTTCAAGAACATATACTAAATAACAAAGTCGAAGGCACAAAGGCTTAGCATTTTGTTAAAAGAAGTACGGTTAAAAAAATAATCAAAAAAGGTTGCTCTTATTTATAGACACTCAAAGGAGTAGGGAACCCTAAAATATCCTTGAGTTAATATTCAGTTCTTTCCAATCAACAAGATTTGTTCCTGTGTCTAAACAAATGTAATTGAGAGTTAACCACAAAGACTGCTTCAGTTAACTGATTCTAAAACTAAATAGAACTCCACTATACAAAGTTGTCTCCAAAAATAGACATGCATGAAAGGTGGGACAACGAGTTAACTTGGAAAAGGCATCAATTTTAGTTGTTGTCTTAAATGCTATATTTGGAAAAGGTAGGACGTCCTAATTGTTAGTTCATACTTCAACAACTTGAGTCACCAAGTCCTCCAACTAGTTTTTAATTGTTTCTGCATTTGGATAACTAATAATATTCAACACGATGCATTGCCTCTTCAACATCACCTCCCCATCCATGATTTGAGTCTGAAACTCTCTTCCCTTTTCAGCTGATTCATCAAACTTTGCTAACATGGCTACAACTTGAGTCAACTTGCAGTCAATAGGGCCATCGTTGAAGCTACTACAGATTATATTCTAAAACTCTGATTGCACGTACTAAGATCAATGCACTCACTATCCTCATGTTGATACTGGAAAGGAATCTGTGACACAAAAGTTATTATGAACTTGATGGAACTTGCAACCTTTCTCTATACTCAACCATTTCTACAGACATTGCTTCGCATGCTTTTACCTTGAAGAGGAGTTGTTCTCTCCAAGTAAAAATCTTCTCTTTGTTTTTCGCTATAGTGACCATATCAAAAGCCATTTTCAAGTCAGAAATGGTGATATCGTCCTTGGGTTTCTCTTTCGCCATGCTTAGCTCAGACTCCTGAATTTCTTGGCGAAGGTCGTAGGAATTGTACCTTAACTGGTACAACTCTGCAAGGATGAACTTGCCCCTGGTGACAAAGTCTTCTACCTAGTCTCTCAAGTGTTTTCCATATATAACCAACTAACTTAGTTGATTTTGATATGTGGATGTCTCCAGCATCTACGGAAGCAAGGCAGTGACATGTGTAGTCCCATGAATCAGGTTGGAGATGTACTATCGAAGTTGTTGATTTTCAGCCTTCAGGGTTGCCTTATCTTCACCATCTTTGACCACTCTTTCTTTCAAGATCACTGCTACAACCTCAAAGAGACTTACATCAGTTTCTCATGTGCTCCTACCAAGGTTGGCTTTGACCAACATGAAATCATTGGCCTCAACCTCATGGGCATTCTTGTCAACTGGTGGTGTTGCGATCTCGATGACTATCTCATTCTCAACATTCTTCTCCACTCGAACTTGCTTCTTGAGCTTCTTGTCAGATGTGTCTTGGTAGACATTGTTGTTGAACGATCTGGATAACTAAGAGGGGGGTGAATCGATTATTATAAAACAATTTTCTTGACTTTAATTAATCTAGAACAAACTTAAATCAATTAGATATTAATGAACATGAAAGCACAAAAAAACACCAAGCACAATGAACACCAAAATTTACGTGGAAACCCAAGAAAGGAAAAACTACAGAGAATAATAATTCTCAATTATAAAGCACCGGTTAAGGTGACACTGATTAAAGTGATTTTTACAAAGGATCACTGCCAAATTGCTCACTGCAGGTAAAGATCACTACCGGTTGGGCTCACTGCTCGACTATTATAGCTAAAGATATAAAGGCTCACTACCAACAGAAATAGGCTAATTGCCAACAAAAAATGACTCACTACTAGAAGAATGATGAAAGGAAATCCACTGCTGAAATGACTGTCACAAACAATGACACCCGATAGAATTTATCTGTTTGTTGCCTTCGATCATGTACTCTCGTACACTTCACAATGTCTATATTTTCAGATTCGCATTCATCACACTTGCTTTCATCGAACAAAATCAACTCTTACTTATACCATTCCATGTCGTCACAATATCCTAGGTCGGCCAAACATAATTTCTTCATAGTCTTCTAAGTCGTCCAAATACAATTTGAATTAGGTATCCATAAAATCATTCCTGCGGTGAAGAGGAACAAAACGTGGACCACACAGAACCTCCTTGCTCAAGTCAACACGTTACAATGATATCCAGAAATAGAATAAACATGTTACAATGCAAATAATGTTTCAGGGTACACTAACCAATTTCCAAATCGGTTCAAACCCAAAAGAATGTGTCTCATTATGTTGCAAAATGCAAGATGAATGGGACTAGGACAAGCATGAACAAAAGATAGATCATCACAACACAACATCCAGAGCTCGTCAATCTGAATCACCAAAGCATCAAAATTAATCAACCAAGATATGTTGATATCAATGACAACCATTAATTCCAACAATCAACAACATCACATTCCAACAATTGTCAAATTCAACAAAATCCAATTGGTAGGATGACTTTCTCCTCTTCCTTCCTAGGAGGTACTCAAGCCAAGACGATGAGTCTCGACTAACCTTGCTTGAAGGATTAGTGTTTGTCCTATCGACTCTTGATGTAGCGCTCCTCTGAATTGGTCTTTCTAGATTTTAGTGTAAGTGTTATTTCATTAATAATTGGGCCATTGGGTTATTTGGTAAACTTTAACATTTTAAGTGGCCTTGTTCAATTAGCTAATCAAAATAAAGTGTTGTGTCAAGAGTAAATGCTTTATTATTATATGGTTAGTTTATTGATCGAATATCATTAATTAAATAATTAAATCATTAAGAGATTCTTAGAGGGATATATCAAAGTTCTAAGGGTCCCTTAGAAAAATTGAAGTATATATATATATGATTAAGTTTTAAAATAAATGCTTTTAAATAATTATAAGTTATGACAAATGAAATAATAATGTTAAGTCGAAAATTAATAAATATAGAATAAATAAATAATTAATTATAAGTAAATAGATTAATTTTATGAAATGTTATGGGTTGTAACAAATGATTTAATTAAATTGCTTTGTTTAAAGTAAATAAACAAATAAATGCTTTAGTAATAAATAAATAGATTAATTTGTTTTTTAAGGTAAAAGTGCAGTTTTAAACTATATGTAAATAATAATTTATTTTGGAGTAAGGATACTGGTTAGAAGAAAAATCCTTGTCCTCTCGTGTCCTCATGCCCTTTTCATGTTGCACACATGTCTTCTGCATCAAAATTGACTTTACACCTGTCAATTGCATTTTACTGAAAGTTTCTAAAGCTTTTGAATTATCACACATCTGTCAATTTGCATTTTTAGGGGAAGTGTGGAAGGCGCGACATTCTCGGGGGGACACCTCTCTTTTCAGAACAGTTCACGGGCCTTGTGTTGCATCTACACTTTTTGCATGGATATTTTGGAGGAGAGGATGGAGACACGAGTGGAAAAAGTTAGACAGGTATGCCTCATTCAGTGCAGAATCTTGAGGTCATTACTTGCAATTGCTTTGCTTGAAACTTTCTAAAGCCTTTTCAATAAATCCATCTTGTACATGTCCTGCATGAGATTACATCTATGTGAGGCATTCTGTCAAGCAGCCTCTTATCTTGTCCTGTTATAGGCATGAAGGTGAACCCTGCACTCTTAATGATCAATTATATATGTAATGCAATAAGGGCTACGTGTGTGTGAAGTATGTGCAGCCCTCGTTCTCCATACCTGCGTGGCTGCGGGCACTTAGAACGCAAGCTAAGCTTACAGCGATAGGACATGTTCCTAAGTGCTTCATTAATTCAAAGGTTTTTTTAAGAGTTTCCTTGCAAAATCCATTCTGTGCACATTTCTTTGAGCTATTCTGTCAAACAGTTCACGTGCCTTGCTATGGCAGTGCTCAAACTGTATAAATTTAAATAATCTCCCTAATACCATCCGCAGTCTGTCACAGCAGCAGCACACGAGAATAGAATGTTGTAGGGATTTAAATAACCTTCCTGAGTCCGTTGGCAACTTGTCACTTCTGAAGTATTCAAAAATAGAATGTTATAGAGGTTTAAATAATCTTCTGTTTCCTTTGCCAGCCTGTCTTAGCTGCGGCACTTGAACACAATAGGAAGTTTAAAGGTTTAAACAACCTGCTGCTTTTCACCTACTAATTGCATTCGCTTGAAAGTTTCTTAAGCCTTTTCAAGAAATCCATCTTGTTCATGCCCTGCAATCTTTTTCCTCCTTGAGATGCCTGTATTTCCTCCATTTACTTTGGCCTTGGATTCTTGTCTCACGGCCTCTTCTTCATCATTGTCATTAAATGAGTATGCAACATCTGAGTATACTTTGGAGCTAACCCCAATCGCATTTTCAGGCCCTTTATCCTTAACAACCATAGTGTCAACAGGGAGCATTGCATAATTCTGTGTTTTGGGGTTACCAGTCTGCAACTACAAATTCTGAAACCCAAGTGATACCATTAGCAATTTGTCACATCCGCAAGACTCGAACATAGAAGACTGTAAAGGCGTAAGTAGCCTTCCTGATTTCATTGGCAACCCATCGCAGCTGCAAAACTTAGACTATGGAGGGTGTATAAATCTAAATAGTGTCCCTGATACCATTCGCCATCTATCACAGCTGAAGTTTTTAGGCCTTTAGAGAGTGTTTAAGTTTAAACGACCTCCCTGTTATTGTTTCGCAACCTGTTGCAGCAGCAACACTTGAACTTGGTAGGGCGTATAGATTAATATAACCTCCCAGACTCTTTGGAAAACTTGTCCCATCTGCAGCACTTGAAATTTGAATGTCGTAGAGGTTTAAATAATCTCTTTGTTTCCATTACCAACCTGTCTCAGCTGGCTGGGCTTAACCAGCACACTCTAAGCGTTGACTTCTTAGAGTGGCTCGTGTGGGGCCCACTTTATCCGTTCCTTTCCTGACATCCGTTTCTGTTCTCGTAAGAAATCCCGTTAACCGCTACAGTAAGCAGTTAGTCGCAGTTAGCAACCCAGTGCATAATCCAAACCAAATTTAAACTCATTGTTCCCGTGCTGCAGAAGATGGGACATGCTTCATCATACCCACAGACGCACATAGTCAGTCATTGTTAATGATACTCCAATAAGTTTGAATTTCAAATTTGAATATGTAATCGCCCGCCTAATCCACTGAAAGGAGCAACCAGAGGATTTCTTCGACTGGATCAAACATCACAGCCATAATAGTTGCAGGATTAAATGGGTCATCCTCAGATTTGTCGACGCTTGGAATGGTATTTGTTACAGATGTAATTTTGCTTCTTTAACTATGGCCTTGTCTATTGTGTTTGAGAAGTAGATATAAATGGTCGTATGATTTTATTGCCATTAGCCATTCCACTAGATTGTATGCCAAGGACTGCCTCTTCTCACCTTTTTTATAAACACTATATGCTCCAGATGTGTAGCAAGATCTCACGTGACACAGAGCTGTGCACACAAAGGATGACATCACCCAAGACTTACACTCAACAAAACCCCTTCACTCTCATTATTCCTGTATAAATATGTTTTTGTTGTTGTTAAGATCTACAATTTTTGTTAACGTTGACTTTGGGTGAAGTGAGAATTTATTAAATAAAATAGTATTTAAAATTGTAAGATTTATGTAAAATAATATAATATCTAAAATTTTAAATATATTTAAGTACTTTAAAATTAAAATACTAAGTTATATATAATATTCATTAAACTTAAAAAAAAATAATAAAAATTAGAGAAAATATAGAATAATAAAAATAGTAAGGAATTTTTTAAAAATTATTATGTAATCTTGTAAATAAAATATAAAATAGATATGTCATTAATGAATAAAAATATAAATCATAAATTATTATACATATTTTAAATATATGTATTTAAAATATTTCATAAATATTAAATTCAAGGTATTTATATTGAAATTGTTATTTAGGATAGATAGGTGTCTTGATGTTATATCTTTGAACATCTTTTATAAAGAAATATTTAATATATTTATATGATTTTGTAAAAACACAACTAATCTCTCAGCACACTGCACCCAACTACTTTATCCTCTCCTCTAGTAAGTCCCCAAAGAAGGTCTATACACACCTAATAAGCTTTTGTCATGACTAATTATTATATGGAGGAACTAAATGTAACACCCCATCGTGTGAACCCCAAAGGACAAATAAACAATAATTACAGCACAATTTTTTTTTAAAAAAATTAACATAACATACATGCAATACACATTAAGACATGACATGAATTTCATTTAAGTTGATTCATTAATACATACATCCCTTGGGGTACACAAGAGGAGTCATTACGCGACTTAGATCCACACAACGACAATAAAGAGTAAAAACCAAAGATATAATCCATAACAAAGTAAACATTAACAATTATAACACATACATGATAATCATTGATAAGAAACCATTTGAGTAAGTACAACATATACATAATTAACTCAACACAATGAAAAACAACTGCCATGGCCAATAACCACACCGAGTTTAACATTACATTACAGTACAATGTTCAAGATGTACAATGATACAAAAGTGTTTCCAATCATGAATAGAAACCATACACAAGATAACATGATACAAATAAACAGATGAATACAAGTATCATAACTGGCTCCAAGAAAAATACAACTCTAGAGTTGCTGCAACAGCACCAATCCGCACCTCTCGATCCTTGACTGGGGACCCAATGGGGTGCTTAGCACGTTCCACCCGACCATGTGAGTCTGAAGACCCACCCCCCATGCTAGGAGCTAACAAGAAAGAGTCTTCAACCAAGAACATCCAAACACAGAACCACAAGACTCAACAATATACAAAAGTATCCTAAAACTCAGGGATTACAATGACATAATCAACAACATCCAAGAGTCATTAAAATAACTTAAAATCATAAATCTCATCACATAAATCAAAGCAATGACCAGTAAACAAGTAACCAAAGGATGATCATGAAACACTTCCAAATCAACATAATACAATTCCAAACTGCAATTAAACAACACAATAACATCATAACACAGTACCATAAGAGTACAAGGTCATAAGTCAAATATCAATGAGATCATACAAGACCACAAAGTACACCAAAGATGTATCAAGGAAATAATCATAAATCAAGATAAATCCAAATATCAACAATCTAAACCAACTCCCATTACCTACTCCCAAAGGAACACAATAAAGTAAAACACATGGGCAACTAGGGGAGAGTGTCATCGCATAGTCCTACATGGGCTGTCCTGTGCTCTTCCTCCCAACTGGAGGCTTTGGTCCCATCTATGGCTGTCCTGTTCCCTTCCTCCCAATTGGAGGCGTCGGTCCATAGGGTGACTCATGCGGAGCCGTAGACCTCTCGTGAGGACGAGGTCACGACCTTGCCAACCACGGCCTTCTCAGCCTTCCATTAGTATGCGAAAGCACTAATGAAGATGAGGCATCCATTTTTAAAATCTTATAATGATATTCCTACCCAACCCTCCTAAGTTAATTATTAGGTTTTCACTTGATTACAAACTCACTCGTGGGTTATCCTGTGCCCTTCCCCTTAAACGCCGCCCCCACGAGGAGCCACTCTCCCTAGAGACCCAACAACATAAAAACCAAGGGTTGTACCATCATAATTTGAACAAAGAATCACAACATAAAAGCATTGCGAGGCATTACCCATCTCGCTAACAAGTACAAAATCAGAGTCTCAACAATTCTCGTACAACCCTTTCAAAATCATGAAACCAAAACACTTGCCACATCAAGGGCACATAAAGAGAGAGAACATCAACTGTCAATCATCTCAAGCCTCTGGAAGCCAAAAGAATGAAAACCCACAAACGAGGGTAAAGTGAAGCAACATGAGTTTTTCCCCAATAATTCCAACACAAGGATAAAATTTCCCCCAAATATGAGATTAACTCGAAAAGCCATACAAAGGAAGTTTCATCAAATCCCATCCACAAATCAATCAACTCTAAAACACAAATACAATCCATAAATCCATAATGGTGTCATCTCAAAAAGGAATCATAGAAGAAAATCAACCTTTAATTCAACAAAAATCATTCAACATCCAAAAACCACCAATTAGGCATTCCATGGGAGACCTCAATTTTCTCCTCACAAGAATCCCTTAGATTGGTACGTAAATAAAAATCAGAAAACATGGCAACAACAACAATTATCTATTCACATTATCAATCAGAACAAAAATCAATCTTCTCAACAAACAGGCCAATTACAATCTCAAGTTCTAAATAACTATCCATATAAGAACCTCATCGATTAGACACTCGAATTGTCATAAAGTGATCCACTAGCTAACAATCCAAATGAAATAATTAAGAATGAAAACTCAATTCAAGGAACAATTTATTTCGTTGAATCAATTTTATAAAACTATCATAATGAAGTCAAATAGAGTTTACTATAATACTTAACCATGGCCAAGGATACACAATTCCATAAAAGTTCAGTACAAACACCCTAACACGATACTCAACAATTACTTAATTAGAATATACAAATAAGAGAATCATTGTTCCTAGTAAATTTCTATAAGATGCGAGGAGTTAGATATTAAGATAATATTTATTTAATTCTTAAACTAAAAGGAAATATAAAAGAATTAAAAGATATCACGAAATTAGTACTATAAAAATTAAATCGCCAAATAAGAGAACATATAAGAAAGGGTCAATATATACTCCATATTTTAAATTTTTCATTTAAATAAATCCCAAGTTAAAATCTTTAACCTACCTTTCCATTCTAACTTAGATACAATGATTAATAATATTCTGAAAGAACATATGGTAAAAGATACACCATTGTATTATTTAAGAGTTCAGTACAAATACGATACTCAACAATTAGAATTATAAGGATTTCAACAATCTATACATTTCTACTCTATTTTATTTATTAAATAAATTCTTCTTTGACTACAGATAATAAAAATCAATTCTCTTTTTATTCCTAACTAATTTTAAAATCCATTAACTACTTCCTTATTTAAATACTAGAACACACTAAACATTTCTCATAATTTAAGAAACAAGCATTCATATATATAACACCTACTTGAGTCCGCAATCATTTAATTTAAAACTCCTAAATTGAACTATTATTCCCCTAATTCTACAATTCCATTATAAGGGAGTACTATGAACTCAATATTCTAGAAAATAAATATCTTCATTAATTCATATTCCTTTTTTTTTTTATTATTCTAAGAGAACCTAAACGAAAGCAACGAGTTCAACCAAATTGTCCTTCCTACTAAAAGGCATAACAAATTATAATAATATAAGTTTATACATTCTAAGGTATAACTAATGTAGTTAAGTGATTTAAAATCTCATCCTACAAGAGCCATAACTCCACTATACAAATATTTCACTAAATACCTTGCTTCGATATTTTATCTCCATAATGAGGGTATATTCATATGAAGATAGAATACCAAATGCCAAACATACACCGCAAAGGAGACTAACTTATGTTAATGTAGCAGCTAAGGAAGAGTCCGAGGTTTAACAAGGAAGAGTAATTCTAATTTACTTATTGAAAAATTCTCCTAATTTTGGATCCACATTCTTATACTAGTTTGAACAAAAGCTGAGACAGGTTGACAATAAAATCAGAGAGATTATTTAAATCGTTAAACTCCCTATTATGCTTAAGTGCCACAGCTGAGATAGGTTACCAATGGAACCAGTGATATTATTTAGTTTACTCCACCTTTGCAAGTCTAAACGTTGCAGCTGTGACGGGTTGCCAATGGTTTCAGGGAGACTATTTAATTCTGTACAATACCTCAACTCTAAATGGCGTAACAGTGACAGGTTGCCAAGTATATTAGAAAGTGAATATTGGAATTTGGAAATATCACCATCTACTCGCATTATTATCAAATCTCAAATGTTATCCACAAGATGGAAGAGAAGGAGAAAGGTGAGGTGCAAATACGTGACTTAAGATGCATTTCAGCTTGGCAGCGAGTTTCCAGAGATGCGTTCATATAAGATTCTCATCATATGCTCGTACAAGTATAGCCAACCCAAGAAACATAACCAAGTTTTTTAAAAAAAACCTTATTCATAAACCATGAATACATGGGGATATAATAGCCTACTTTTATCTTCGAATACATGCAGAGCTAGAGAAAGTGGCTCGATAGATGAAGGCGACAGGTCATTTTAAGTTCCAAGGCATTTAATCTCTGTTGGAGAAATTGAGGGAATAAAGAATTCTAAGAGATGAGGATTTTGTTTTACTTAACTTTAAACAGGGACAATGTTCTAGCGGAGATTGATGGTGTTGCTAAAAGAATGATTCTGAAAACTAGACCTACACAATAATAATGTGTACTGTATCCGATATCCAATAATAATGAAAGGACATAACTCTAATGATTTAAGGCAAGAGCGACTGGTTTAGAGAAAAAAGAGAGGAAACCGGACTTTAGAAAGGCGTTGGGGTACGCCTATTCAACAGTGAAACAACTTTCACCGCGCAGGGGACAAATCGACCAATCTAGAAGAATAAAAGATGATAAAAGAAGCAATCACCGACATAAAGAAAAATACAAGGTACCGAACATCAAGCTATGTTCATATGATTAACACATAATACCAGTGTCAAATGTCAACATAAGAAAACACCATTAAAAATAGATTCGATGAAATTAAATTTCAAATACAAGAAGACGCCACCTATGAGACCGAATTGGAAACACATTATCAAACTCGACTCTACATTCCAACATGACGCCTCAAGGAATGAGATTGATAGGCACAAATCCAACATAATATCAATCTCAAAGCGTAAATCGTAGTGCACTAAATTGTCATACAAACACCGATGGCCACTATAAAATTCTATCATCAAAAACAATGAAGGGAATCAATCATGGAATGATAAAATAAAGCATCAAATTGCAAAAGAAGAATACACTGCAACTAACTAGTGACTCATTATTGGTAATCATAGAGGACATTGCAGGAAGATAAAAATTACTTTTGAAAACTAAATTATAACCACATGGAGAACCATACCTCCTTTATGGCGAAGAACTAAATGGGAGATTGAGAAATGGTAAGGATTACATTCTTTGGGGATTTCACTTCTCCTACACATCATTCTTCCAAAAAATGGATGATTCACCCTGAGATGATCCATTTTTTTCTATCTTCCCTGCTCGAGGACAAAGAGGATCCACTGTAGACTGTATTTTGACAGCCTCAAACTCATCCTTCAAACTCGAATACTATCAGAAGATCCTTCCGTCTAAAGCAAAAATCCCCCCAAAAACAAAGCCCCCCCCCAAAAAAAAGCTAAATAAAGTTATTATTTATTTTTCATATTCTCCAGTTCTCTTCGACTTCCAATTGCTTTATAGGTGTAGTTTCTTTCCAACTTTTCTTGTTTTAAGACACTTCAGCTTCCTATCCATTTAAATTCCTTATTATAATGATTATCTTTGAACAACTAATAAATTATTAATTATTATCGAATATCATTAAAGAATACTTTTTACAAAACAATTAGTTTATTTATTTATTAATAACTCTTTACTTAATATTTTATAAAACTAATTTATTTAATTTTCATCTTAATTTCTAGTTTTATTTACTCAATGCTATTTTAATTAATTGAGTACAAATTCCATCAAATATTATGTTAACTGCATAAACTAATCACACACAAAACAACAATAACGCAATTAAACACTTACACAAAATCCGGAAAGGTCACAACGGAGGGGCACTACACTAAAAGTGCATCAACCTAGTTCATAAATAGATGTCTATAATATATGTTAATATTCTACAAAAGTGAAGTGGAAAGATAATCAACTTGTTAGTACTCACCCCAATGAAGTTAGGAAAATGAAGTGGAGTCATTTATCATGCTAGAAAAGGATATGTGAGAAAAAGACAATCTAAATTGGGATTATAATCCAATCTTAAGTGTTATTTTGTATTTAATTATTCTATGATTTCGTTTAAGAAATATTAATTAACACATCTAGTGCAATTGGAGCAATTGATAAATACATTGGGTGTTTATGAGCACTTGTAGATTTTAACCTATAAAAAATGAAAAAATAATCTTATTTATTGAGAAAATAAACAAGTTGTCATTACTTTATGATTTCCAATTCCAAGAAGGTTATGGAAAGCCATATGCAAGTGATGAATGTAAATAGTAAACCTTTTGTTAGGAATATTTCATCCATAAATACCATGTGTGAAAAGTTTTTAAGTTGCTATTAGTTCTTCAATATAATTTTATTCTTTATAATATTTATTATATCAAAAGGCATTTTGGGGTAGTAGAAAGACAATGACTATCAAGTTTTGACGATATACATATAAACTAAAATATAACTAACATATATTTTAAAAAATTAGAAATAGAAAATTGATTTTCCAATCATAATCATAAAAGAAGAATTCAAATAAGATTCAATAAGTATAGGTATCTTACAACTTACCTACATATTATTTGTTATATGACATGAATAATATTGTAAAATAGTCTATACAAAACAAGTTACTATCCTATCAAATAATCCATACAAAACAACAAACTTTAAGATCATAATTTCAATCTTTAGAGATAAATGTAATTCTAGGAATTTAGTGTCGACATCCCAATGAAATTGATTCAATAATCTAGTCCATATAGTTCAATTTGGTGTTTGATGGCTTAAGAGACCAACATTATTTAAGGGATTCATTATTGGCATCCAAAGAAATATGATTAAGTAATTTTTTTTTATATTTGAACAAACTTAACTTGTTGGTATTTCAATCTCGGGTGAATTCTATTATATAGAAGAAAACCAACTACATTAGACCTCTTCACACAAATAAGAGATATTTCAAACTTATTATATCTAATGACCTATTACTATTATATGACAAATATATTAAGCTTAACTTGTATATTTTCTTATTTATAACTTTTTATTAAATAAATTTTAAGTACTCATATATTTTGACCTTATAACCAAACTTAAACTTAATTGATAAAGGGATTAAACTTGGAATCAATTGAATTTCATGGTCTAACAACATATAATTTCAATCCCTTAGTTTTGAGTATGAGTAAGTTAAAGGTATATCATGCATTTACAAGGTCCTTATGTTTCAATTGTAGTTTAGTCTAGGATAAAATTGACTAAGATATGCAAGTGTTGAATTCAATTTTTCTACTAAATACAAAATTTTAGTTTTCTACAAAATACAAAACTTTTCTCTGCAATGGATGTGAAACTTTAATCTGTTGTTGGATTTTATCCTTTTTTATCTTATCATGTTCACCTAAATTTTCTAATAAGATATTTTGTTTCAAATTTTCTCTAAAATATAGATTCTTGGTGCGGAAACTGACATTTACAAATCTCTTGTGTTGAAGCAACCATTCTGACCTCACTTTTCATTATATTTGAAATAACATTTCCATAAGGTTATTTAAAGTTTTGAAATTGATCAAGGAAGGTTTGTGAGTTCTAGTGTCAAATAAATAATTTTTAAGTTTCTAATGTAGAACTAGATCTTTCAAGTAACTTAGTTGTGGAAAGCACGCAACAAGTCATCTCCATGACAATTTGATTGCAATATTTTGAAATTTCATTTTTTTAGGGTGTATAGGGGGTAGTCAAGTGTTGTTAGATGTCATGCTACTTCAAGAATTCCAAGAACTATTTGGATGTCAATTCCCCCTCAATCTAAGCAAATAAGAAGAGGCCATCTTGTCTTCCAGACAACTCACTAGTAGAAGTCTTGAAAGTATGCAAAGACTTCACTCTTCTTCTTGAGAAAGAACACCCATGTCTTGCAAGAGAACTAATCCAAAAGTAACTAGAAGTATTGGAAACCTTGAAAGGAATTAGGAAGGTTTCCACATAGATTGATATGTATGACCACAAGATAGTCCTTGGTATGGATGGTACTTGACTCGAATGGATCTCAATGTTTTTTAGTTGTAAGACATCCAAGGAATATAGGAAAAGAATGGGAAAGTTAAGGAAGTCCTCATCCTATATCCTTAGAAGTGAGTTGATACAAGGAGTCAACAAAAAGATGACCATAGTAATATCATTATATAACGTAGTAGATTCGATTGTAGAGGCAAAGAGAGCAACTATAAATGATGATTGCATCTAGTGCAAATAAATGATCCTTCATGAAAGTGATAGCAATTTTACCATACCTTCTCCAAAGATCAAACAAGATTGGATTCCTTCCTTGACTTGGAACTCCACCTTACACTTATGATTCAAAAGTTGACTTATAGACAAGAGATTCGTTGTCAAGCCAAAAACATAGAGCACTTTCATGATGGCACAACTTCTTATCCCAAGAGGAATAATGAGATTTCTAATTCCCCCTATAACATGTACTCCTTATTTTCTATGATCCAAAACTAATCTTTAGTGGGTCGATTAATCAATGTATCAAATAGCTCTCTATTGTCGATCATATGCTTGTTGGTGCCATAATCAATGAATCAAACATTCCTCATTAGTTGTGAGGTATGGGAGATAAGAAAAACATTCTAATGGGCGTTGTAATTTCTTGTATCAAATACATCCTTATCAGATGTACATCATCTTGATATTCCATAAAATATCCTTTGGACTTCCTTCAGTGAGGACATCATTTTGATTGTTGAGAATCACTACGACCAAATTCCTTCTTGACTAAAATTCCCTTGAGTCAAGGTATTATACCAACATCTATCAATATCATTTGTGTTTGTATTATAGATTTGACACCATCAATTCATCTTTTGAGGATTCTACTACTATTTTGGTTGCGTATGTGGCTACTTTATGGAGGACCCTTTCAAAAAAATTGACCATGTTGTTGTCCCAAGATCAATATTATGTCTTCAAACTCATCTTCCACTAACTTGATGGCTTGTACCTTCCTTATAGAGAAAATCCACAAATCATTCAAATGGCAGTACACCTTCTTTTTGATGTTCAACACTTGTCCAAAATTGGAAATGAAGAGCTCTCAAAATGATTGGGGCTAGCATTTTTTTCTCCACCTTTTCTTTGAGTGCTACAAGTTAGGCTTGTAGCTCATATACCTGATGCAAGAACTCCTCTACTTTTTTCCATCTTTCATAGTGAGTGAATGAAGCTTTGACTAGAGATGGAGGATCTTTATTTGGTTCTTCACCTCATATATGATGGATAGAATGTTCCAAGCCACCTTTGACATTGTCACATCTCGAACATGTGATTGAACTTCATTGGAGATGTTGAGTTTGATCAAAATCAAGGCTTTTGCATCTATCTTGTCATACTTCATTTAATCACAAACATTAGTTAAACACTTCATTGCTCCAATAATGATCCCCCATAACTCTTTGAATTTGAGAATCATGTGCATATTTTTCTTCCTCACCACATAATTGAGCACTTTGAGGAGGTGAGCATCTGAAAGGAGAAACTTTGGTGCTAACATGATGACACCACAAAAAGAAAAATTATTCCACAACAAGATATTTATTAATTTTATTTTTACATACACACCTGTTCATAAACAAAAATAAGCTTGAAGAAGAGCTTAATATGTTCATGCAATGAGATGTAGACACTTGTACAAACGTTCTACCTCACATTCATCACTTTCATCATAGAATTCCTTAATCTTGGCATGAACCTTCTTCACTTGGCATCACACATCAAATAGAAAGTACTTTGGTATCCCTTGCTGAAGAAATTCATCCAATTATAGATTGTCGATGTTTTGGAGAGCATCTAGTAGAGAAAAGTAGAAGCTAGTGCTCTTGATAGATTCTTCTCAACCTCTTAGTTTTTGGTCATCTTCATGGTTGCTTATAACATTGATGGCATTAGCTAGCACAATCAACATTCATTAGAGATTGCAAATCTGCCACTTTTTGGGAATGAACAAGATTGGTTCATAAAGCTTCTTTGTAAATTATGTTGGAACTTTCAACAAGTCACTCATCTACAAATGATCTTGATCTTCTATTCAAACAAATAGCTGTACGTAGAAAACATGAGATATGACTTGGAAAGGAAACCAACCCCTTCACATAGGATTTTTTAAGGCATGCAAATCCCCATAGAGATAGGAAAAAAGTGCACTTAAGGCCCAAGAAAAATACACATAAGGGATAAATTGAACATACTCAAATGCATTCCTTCCATCCAAGAGAAAACTAAACAAATATGGCAAAAAAAATATGGTCTGGTACCTTTGAAGTTGGTGAAAAGAAATATCCTTATGCCAAAGACACTTGAAAAGATGTATGCCCTTATGTGTCCTTATCAAATAAATACATCTAATTCAAAGTGTTTTGGTTTTAATGCCTTTCACCCACTCACTTTCATCATCTTCAACCTTCTATTCAACTTCCTTCAATATGTCAAAGATGAACATAACCAAGGATACCAACTATTCACCATACGAAAAACAATGAAGCCTCATTTCTCACACTACTACCTTCATAAGGAATCTCAAACTATACCAACATCAATCTCCTCACATTTAGTTTCTATGAGTAAGAAACTACAATTTCATTTGGATGACTTCTCTCTTTTCTTGGTAGCTCAAATCTATGACTATACTTAGCAAACTTTGATCTCAAACCATCATTTATAGGCATAGACTCATATCTTCTCTCTTATTTATGCCATTTCCTTTTTCTAGATTATATGCTACCATAGGTGTAGATCTATATCCACTCTAATACCAAATGAAGGATGAAATATGCTTGATTGATTTATTTGATAAATCACAAACATATTTATACATAAGGTAATGGAATTATCCCAACAATAACTGTGCAACCATAGTGAAGACTGTATAACCATTGTAAAACTAAAAAATGTAATAAACAAACAATACTATGCTAACAAAAATTATATTTAGTTTATTCTTCAAATAATTCCTCTTGTTAGTCTATTTATTTCATTATCTTTTTTTGTGTGAATAATTCCTTATTATTTCTATATTTTTCAAATGATAGGGTGTCCTTTAAACTATCAGATTGATTTATGTATTATTCATACTATATTAAGTGGTTTCTTCCATAGGTGGTTCTTTAATGAAAGTACTAGATTCAACTACAATCTCTTCTTCTTCTAGTAAAAATATTGCTTTTAAATATTTTAATATGGAGTTACTACTTCTCAATTACTCATTGATGGGTTTTCCCTTGAATATTTCCTATGATTAATTGTTCCACTAGTTTCCTTATTAACTCATTTGATTCCCTTTACCTTAGATTGAGATTCAATATTTTTTCTAAACTAACTTCTCCCTTTCCTCATCTCTCATTTTATTTTTCTCATTTTATCTTTTAGCCATAACTTCTTCTATGTCCAAATCCTTATTCTTGATCCTTCAATCTATAATTTCCTTTGTTCCCATCAAATATATCTAATTTCTTTCACTTGATATCATCAATAATTAGTATACCTTTAAATCTAATAAGGTCTATGATCTAATGCCCACTATAATGACCCCTTGAATAATTTTAACAATTTTTTTTTCATATTTTAGTATTTTGATCTTATAGAAAACCCAATTTATTCACAACAACATTGACAATCTAGTCTTAATAAATGGGTTTGGAAAGAAATTAAAAACTATATAACATTTTCTTACTTTAGATAGAGGGGAATGATATTTAAGAATGAAGTTTATCCCTTTCATTGGGACCTTGCTGATAGGGAACAAGGCCAATAAAGCTAACTGGCAAGGAAATGTTGACCCAAGAGTGTTGAAATAAAATATCAATGGGATGATTTGGGAGATAAAAACCATTCTAGAGTAGTCCCATTAAGTCCCATTAAGATACCTAGGAAAATTTTTGGCTAAACTTTTATCACAACGAAATACATTATGCAAGTCACAAAAAAGGTAGAAACATGTGTTTAGGGGATCCCTATTGTCATTAAAATTTTCAAAAATTAGGGAGTCAAAAATTGTGGTGGAAGGTGAGTAATTGTTTCTAGGGATAATGGATTTTGTTGAACTTGATACATGATATTCATCAGCTAAGAAGAAGTAGGAAGTGTATAAAGTATTTTTGGGTGATTCCCCTATTTTTTCAATAATTGATTTATGATGAGTTCACTATGGAATGTAGGGGGCCATAATAGTAGTAGTTGCAATAAAAAAATTACAAAAAGGTATGTTGAGAGGATAAAATTACTCCATTCAAATAAGGGGAGAGGATGAGAAGGTAAGGCATATCAATAAGTATAAATCGAGTTAGTAGAAAATCCACAAGGATTTTGAAAAGATGAGACATATGTCTTAGGAGGAAAAATGGAAGATGTGTTAATGAGAGTAGGGTTGTGAATATGAGTGTGGCGGTATGGACATTAATCTAAGTATGTGGTAAATGAGTGAGAATTTCTATAAAGTTCAATGAATTTCTAAGAAATAGAGGCATGATGATGAAAAATATGGTTTATAACTTATAGAAATTTTAGACCCTTGGGATTGATAACAAAAATTGCATTCATTATCCTAGCTATCAATTTCCTTGGTTTCTTGGTTACCAAAACTTTAGATCACAAAAATCAACATAAACCCCTTGACCCAAAGTGGAAATAATTTGAAGATCTAGATCTTCTCATGTAGTTGACCATATCTAAGTACGAAGCTAGCTTTAGATGAAAATAAATTCCTTGAACCTCTAGCCTTTTAACCTCTTCTTTAACCTACCTTAGATCTCATCCACTTAATGCCTTATGAGAGTCTCAAAATATTTGATCAATGCAATAATACATGAAAATTCTCCAAGACCGCAATCACTACATGCACACATATTCAAATGTGAAAAATAAGGTAGTTTCAATTGATAATACACCCTTACAATAATATTCTTAACACAAAAGTGTATAATAGATAGTTATGTTCCTTATCTTTAATTTGACATCATTATTTTATATTTAAGAGTACAAAACACTCCAATTTTTAAAAAATACACAAATTCCAATCTTCAATATCCCCTTAATGCATTCAAATTTATTTTTGTGAGTCATATAATTGTCTACCAATACAAGTTATATTCATGGATTGGATCAAAAACATTTTCTTCAAAGAAAACTTCCATTTGATGTTTTATATTCACTTTTTTAGTTTTTATTTTTGCATGCAATTCCATACTAATGGTCCATTTAAAATATGAACCTCTTTTTTTAAAGAAACATATTATCACTCCTTTCTTGCAATCTTGATATTTTAAAAAAATGTATAATGTCAAACTAAAATAATATGCCCTTCTACATGTTTGATCATAAAAGATCAAAAAACAATTTCAATAAATTAAAAGAAAACTTGTTCAACTATAAAACATCACATGAGAGACTAAAACTTGTTAAAATTTTCATAGATTAGCTAGGAGTTGACCTAATATCTCAAATTTGTTGTTGGGGTGCTCTACCACTAAGCTACCAACCCCTCTTGCAATGAACCACTATCATGGATCTTAGTTTAACCTAGATCTACTAAACTAAGATTTCATACCATGTTAAATTTTGTTTGGATCAACCAGGAGTCAAACCTAGTACCTCACATTTGATGTTAGGGTGCTTTTCCACTCATCTATCAACCCCTTTTTTTATTGGACAATATTCAATTCAAGTTTGACTCATTTTCCAATACAATCTACACAAATTTCAAGTTCCATCAAAAAATAATACATGCTCAATTGATCTATCTACTCAAAGTTGCCACTCTATCACGATTTAACCTTATCTACCTTCAATCATTTGTTATATCAAACTTCTAATACAACTCTAATAATAAAAATTTGATCTCTATAAAATAATAATAAAAGTTATATATACATATTATACAAATAAACATGTAAAAATATATCATATTTAGAATGATTTTACAATGATAAATATGAGCTTATAAAATCTTTTCTTTCAACCACTCGAATAACTATTAAATACCTGTTGATAACTAAAACTACCAAAACCACCACCATTAAATTAACAAAATATTAATACATAACCATAAGCTACAGTATTCAATGTAATATTTTTAACACTGGTAACCATTTGATAGCATTTGTTCAATTAAAAGTTTTCAACCTTAATTTTAAGGTGGAAATATCTAAGAGATTGTGTTTTCTTGGAATACTAGTTCTGTCAATCTAGTTAAGAGGGATTGCCATTGACTTCAACAATGTTTGGAATTGAATGCAAAAATTAAAAACAAAAAATAGATTCTATTCTTACTGTGCCAAGAATAGATTCTCTTACTGTGCAGTGCTTTACCTATTACAAATTCAGTTTCTTCCTACAACTTGGCCATGTGAGGATTTCTCACCATTTCACTCATTGCCCATTCTAAAGCGTTGATTTTTTGTCTCTAATCCACCAAGAAACATATGCTAAAAATAAAGGTGCTACTTTTAAATAAGAGATCTTATGTTTATGCAGGTTTGAAATTATCTAGAAAACATGAAGCCGAGGTAGAATAGAAGACGAAGTAAATTGAACTAAGCGTAAGCGAATAAGATAGAGAGTGGCTCATATTAAATAGTTTCTTTAGTGTGTTCTCGTGTGATTTCCACTGCACTCTCATTCTCGGCCTTCTCGAGGAGTACGACAATCAAGTCCTTGCCATGACCTTGCCGGTTTTTGTTTTCGCTGCACACCTTTTCTTCTCCATACGCTGGTCTATCATCTTTTCAACCACTGCATCAAAGAAATTGTGGGCCTTTTTCATATGCCTCTTCACACCACTCAAGTCATCAATCCATGCTATGTAAGGAATGTAGTCCTTGATGCTAAGAGCGCCGATCAATTTTTGAGTTTGGGTTTCGTTTTCCTCAGGAGCGGGAACTGCTGGCCACTGACTGTAGGGCGAGTGCTTACTGGAATAGTAACAATTAGCAGAATCTTAATAGAAATTGTAGATCTTAACAACAGTAAAAACATATTTATACAAGAATAATGAGAGTGAAGGGGTTTTGTTGAGTGTAAGTCTTGGGCACTGTCATCCTTTGTGTGCACAGCTCTGCGTTGCGTGAGATCTTGCTGCACATCTGGAGCATATAGTGTTCATAAAAAAAGTGAGAAGAGGCAGTCTTTGGCATACAATCTAGTGGAATGGCTAATGGCAATAAAATCATACGACCATTTATATCTACTTCTCAAACACAATAGACAAGGCCATAGTTAAAGAAGCAAAATTACATCTGTAACAAATACCATTCCAAGCGTCGACAAATCTGAGGACGACCCATTTAATCCTGCAACTGTTATGGCTGTGATGTTTGATCCAGTCGAAGAAATCCTCCGGTTGCTCCTTTCAGTGGATTAGGCGGGCGATTGCATATTCAAATTTGAAATTCAAACTTATCGGAGTTTCATTAACAATGACTGACAATGTGCGTCCGTGGGTATGATGAAGCATGTCCCATCTTCTGCAGCGCGGGAACAATGGGTTTAAATTTGGTTTGGATTATGTGTTGGGCTGCTAACTGCGACTAACTGCTTACTGTAGCGGTTAACGGAATTTCTTACGAGAACAGAAACGGATGTCAGGAAAGGAACGGATAAAGTGGGCCCCACACGAGCCACTCTAAGCGGTCAACGCTTAGAGTGTGCTGGTTAAGCCAGCCCGTCTCAGCTGCGGCACTTGAACACAATTGGAAGTTTAAAGGTTTAAATAACCTGCTTGACTCTTCTGGCCATCTTTCGCAGTTGCAGCATTTGAACATAGAAGGGTGTAAAAGTAAATAATCTTCCTTCCTTCATCATGGTGCCAATTCTGTAAAACAGTTCACACGCTTTGCTTTTTCACCGCAGTTTGCATACATTTTATCAGGGTAGTGGAAGTTTACATTTACAAATTTAATACTTTAGAATATTTTATAGTTCGCAAAAGAATTAAAATCTCCATGCATGTGATACAGACTTCCAAAGGAAATTACTGTAGTTTAGGGCATTAATGCATAAATACAATAGCCACCAAGTTTAGCCAACATGTCTTTATACAAGAAAACTTGGATATTGGCATTTGTATCCATACACCTGCGTTCATGTGTGACGCATGGGACACACATGTGCCTGTACCCACAATCTCACCGTCACGTATTTACACCCCTATGCATAGGCTTTAATTTGAGAAGCTTAGGGCTGTGAATGTGATCCATCTCATACACACAAAGCATGCGTCATTTTATGGTCTTCATTTCAACTACATCTAGGTATTGTTTAAATTCTCTATCTTTCATCAATCTCCTTGCCAAAAAAATCCTTCCACACCCAATGTCGTGCTTTTGAGAATGAGGACAAGGTAATGTTTTATTTTAATTTTTAGTTATACTTGCAGAGTCTTATCTAAATAAAGAGCCTCCTCCCTGCGTGGAAGAAAAGAATTCGGAGGATGGGGCTAAGTTTAATGAAAACATGGCTATTCATTAATTCCATCGAAAGCCATTCTTACAAGGCAAAATAAAGAGATCCCTAAACCATATTAATAAACATTAAAATAAAAATGAACTTAAGTAAAGAGGTAGGGTTCTTCTTATGAGTTTCCACGTATTCCCTAAGGAGGCCCATTTTAAATTTAAATCACTTTATGTAATGTTCTTTCCAGCTTTGAAGAATAAGGATAAAATAAAACAAAAATCCTACTCCCCTTAAAAGTGGGGAAAGTTTATTGATTTTTAATTTTTTTTTAAAATATAATAATAAAAAGAAATGTAATAAGTTTTAAAAGTATTTTTTTTAAAGGAGAGGCTTCCTTTAATTACTATTTTTGTATCCATTTAATTTGTTGTTTATATAACTTACATAACTACTTTTACGTATATTTATATATATATAAATATATAAATATATATATTAAAGTAAAAAAAAAAAATGTTTTATTAGATATTAATTAAATATAAATAATAAAAAAATATAAATGAGTATTTGTGAAAATAGGTATATGCTTGGAATATAATTTTGAATTCAATATTGTAATAGTATGTTTTATGCATGTAAATTTATTATATTATTAATGAGCTAATAACATTAGAATATATATATATATATATATCCAATTTTGAATGTCACAAAATTTAAAAGAATATATGTGCGTGCATGGTTGTGCATGAGGTTTCCTACTTATCAAAACCCTAGTGCGTAACCTCTTTTGCTAAGTTATCATGGTACTTATGTGTTCACGAATCTTGAAAATATCCATCTTGTACATGTATATTTACCTACTGGTCAAGTAACTTATTAATAGATAGTTGAACTAAGGATCTTTGCAAAGTAATTAGAGTGTTGCCATATGTGGCATTAGGGTTCACCATACATAATCTATGTGAACTTTACTATTGTATAGCCCTTATAGTAATATTGTATAGTGAAACTTTAACCCTAGGGATTGGGAATGGTTACTTCTTGGATAATAGAGTTTGCTTGAAGTATCGGTATATAATCTTTTATGTTGATCAAGTAAATAGCTTATTTTAATGTCGAACTCAGTGCAACCTTTAGTTTGAGACCATGGTTTAAATTGCTATTGCTCATTTGATTGTCATCACGTCTCTCTTGGATGAACTAACAATAGACTTAGCTATTGGTTATTGTGTTCAAACTTGTATTAAGATGATAATCTTTTAAAAGTGTTGGCTACTAATTTCATTGTGATATTGTCTCCTTTACTTTGCACTGGTCGATTTGTGATTATGAAACTTATATAGTCATTTTGTGATCCCATGATGTGAATCTTCCTTTTGTGATAATTTTGTTGAGGAAAATTTATGCAATGACCTTCTTGTAGTCATATTTTGAGATGGTTGGGGAACCCAAGTATTTATGTACCCTCCATTTGAGCGTAAATGAACATTGGTGTCATAAAATCCTTTGCTTTTCCTTTGTATGCCTTAGGAAGAAGTCACCTTGTAAGTGGTTTTTGAGAGAGTTGTATGATATGTTTTGGTTGATCTTATGGTTGGGTCTTGTGATCGTTTTGCTTGTTTGTATTGGTCGTGGGTCTTTCCTGTCAACTCCTAGCATGGGGGGTGGGCCTTATGGTCCATGTGGTTAGGTGGAACGTGCTATGCAACCCATTGGGTCCCTAGTTTGAGTTTGTGTCGATGCTATTGATCCAGGACTCTACCCCAGTTCTATTGTACCATGTCAACTATGTAACATTGTTGTATTTGATGTATCTTTTCCTCTTTATGACCAGATGCATATGTACTCCTAAAATATTGTATTGTACTCCAAAAGTGATGTAATGTACCCCTAAAATGGTTGTTGCGCATTATTTTATCCTTGTATCCCTTGTGTGGTTAATGATTCGTGGTAGCTGTTATTTGGTGCGTTGTATCTGTGGAAATATGCTCCACAAATTGTAATATTGAACTATGAATTGAATTGTAATAAAAGATTGCATCATCCTTCCTGTCTTTTGATCATATATGGTTGCATGTTAATATTGTAATCTTGGTTTCCTTTCTCTATCGTTTTGGTAAGAGTTTTGATTTCGTAATGCCAACCCGTGTACCCCAAAGGACGTAGATGACTTTGCAAACGTATAATTGATTTTCATGTTAAGAAAATACATATTCATCTTGTGTAATGTTTCACTCATAAAATTATATATATATATAAATTGTGTAGTGTTTTGTTGTCCTTTGGGGTCCGCACGATGGGGCATTACACTTGATGAGTGAGATTGTGTTGAGATGTCACAAGCTGGTGAATCTAGATCTAAGTCAATATGAATTGGAGATGGCTGCGGTGGTGGCAGAAGAATGGGATGTTTTGCTTCAACCTCTGCCATTATTTCAACAGTATATGTGGCTACATCCACATGTTGTTCTTGTTGATTTATATCAGCAACTTGCATCTTTCCTTTCAAATGCATGGGTTCCCTGTGATTCTTTGAACCCTCTAGAGGATTGCACATTGTTTTTTGTCTGGGTTTTGGCCTAGAAGTGGAAGGTAGTGTGGTAGTAATTGGTGGCAGCTCTGTGATTGGAGTAACTAACTTATGTGTCCTCTTGTTGTCCAAGAAAAGGATGTTGTTTCACTCATAAAATTATATATATCCTCTTGTTGTCCAAGAAAAGGATGTTGTTTCACTCATAAAATTATATATATATATATATATATAAATTGTGCAGTGTTTTGTTGTCCTTTGGGGTCCGCACGATGGGGCGTTACACTTGATGAGTGAGATTGTGTTGAGATGTCACAAGCTAGTGAATCTAGATCTAAGTCAATATGAATTGGAGACGGCTGCGGTGGTGGCAGAAGAATGGGATGTTCTGCTTCAACCTCTGCCATTATTTCAACAGTATATGTGGTTGCATCCACATGTTTTTCTTGTTGATTTATATTAGCAACTTGCATCTTTCCTTTCAAATGCATGGGTTCCCTGTGATTCTTTGAACCCTCTAGAGGATTGCACATTGTTTTTTATCTGGGTTTTGGCCTAGAAGTGGAAGGTAGTGTGGTAGTAATTGGTGGTAGCTCTGTGATTGGAGTAACTAACTTCTGTGTCCTCTTGTTGTCCAAGAAAAGGATGTTGTTCCTTACAACTCTACTAGTCCTTTCCTTAATGGATGTGCTTTCCTTGGCGTACCAATCAATAGATTGAAGTGGTTGTGAGTCAATTTGATCTCTAAAGAATGTGGGAAGTATGAATTCCCCATCATCATCTGATAATCCTTCCACATCCTCTAACAAGAAATCAACGATTTGTGGAAGAGTGAACTTGTTGTAGTTGTGCCTATGCACTTTGAACTCGTCTTCACAATTAAACCAATAATCCTCCATAAAAGGTTTATGTGAAGAATGGTGGCCAAGGCGAATTGCAAAATGACCCCAAGGATCATATGAGCGTATTTCAATGAGAAACTTAAGATTAAGTTTTGTCATCTCATTGTCCATAGCCTTGACATCAACTGCTGATTTGCACCTATATATACCCATTATAAAAGGAAAGTCGGTAGCTGACTTACGTTTATTGTGTAGAAAGGTATGGACTTCATGCAACTGTCATAAGAAATCCATGAATACCACCTTATCCAATGGATAACGGGGTAACATGGTTGGATGACCTGAGTATCCATATACACGAATGTAGGTAAAAGTGGGGGACTAAATGAACCAATCGGCCCAATCTACCATTTCCAATTTGGCTTATGGTGAAATGTGTACATGTGACTCATGAACAAGGTCCCTTACTGTGCGCATCAGGAACTGGTCATTCACTTGCAGCTTGAAGTGTCGTTTTGACTGTGAAAATTCAAGTTGTGAGAAATGTTCATGAAGCTTCTACACATCTAGAGTTCCAATAGTATTGAACCGTCTAAAATGGTCTTGAAAGGCTATTAGATATACAAGGTATGAACACACATGGAATTTGTGGGCTTTGAAGAAATCGATCATCTGGTTGTGGAGAATGTCGTTGATCAAGGCATGCCAGTCATAGTGTTCTTTGTTGTTGACAAGTTGAGACATGATGTAATACATCCATGGCTGAAACTTATTTGCTTCTACTTGACCAGTGATACGATTGAGTAGAGTAATCATGATTGCATACTCATCTCTGAATTCTTCATGTCCCACGTTCTTTGGCAAGATGTTTCTTTTCTCTTTAAGCCACCTTTTTGCCATTCTTTTCTGAAATTTTTCCTTTGATGTGTTGAATTCCCTTTCACACTCCTCCATTGATATGACTAAATTATTTGCACAAGGTGGAATAGCAAAGCATCTCTCAATATCCTTTGGCTTGAGACTACATATTACTCGCCCATCTACTAATTGAATCTCTCGTGCAATAGGGTTGTAATGCTTTACACAAATGATTGCAAATTCAATGATCTGCATTGAGATGTGAAATGAGGCTGCCTCAAGCAACCCGAATTGCTCAATAATTTGCATTGTGGTGCCATCTACACCTTCCAACTTGTCCAAATCAACTTTGGGGTGTGCTCGATGTAAATCGGTGTCAGCTGTCTTCAGATAATCATGAAACAAGACCAATGTGGTCTTGAATTCAACTTAAGAGAATTGCATTTTGAAAATATGGAAGAATGACTGGGCACACAACACTCTTTGAACAACTCCTGCAGAGGCTAAAAATAGCTTCGCCTAGGGGCAATTTTTACAAAAAAATTTGAGACATGGGTTTTGTTGAGAATATCTTTTTGAATGAACCCAGAATGCTAGATTTTTGAAAAAATGATTTTTCCTTGGACATGCAGCAACCCCTCAGAGGTAGAAGCTGAAGAAGCTAAGTAGAAGTTGCAAAAGCTATTTTTTCCTAGATAATTCTAGTACATTGGTTTTTTAGGCACCTCCGTGCTAAGCAAACCCAAAATGTCAATTTCTGAAAAATGTGACTTTTTGCAGAAACCCTAAAAAATGGGGGCAATGGGGCAATTTTTTGAAAAAAATTGGCACGTGGGTTTTGTGGCCAATGTTGTGCTGAACAAACCTAGAAGGTTAGATATGTGAAAAATGGAGTTTACTTAAGCATGCAAGAAAACCTAAGATAAAAGTAGAAGAATTTGGGGGAAAAACTGGAAGTTACAAACTGTTGCTCTTGGAAAATGATGCCTGGAGATCTATGAAGTCTTGAAAACCATTCCTCTTGCAACCTCATCTTGAAAACACAAAGAACGTTGAAAATGGTGTCCGCTAGATCCTTCAAATGGTGTTGGAGAGAAAATATCTATGTTTTGGCGTAAACCTACAAAGAATAATGAAGAGTAGATGCCTAGATGCTTGATAAATAACATTTGGAGGTGGAAGCATCAGTTAGGGTGTGAAAACCCCAATTGAGGAGTTATCTCATGTGATTGGAAGTTAACTGAAAGAATCTCCACCAATTTTGAATGCCTATCCATGAGAAAGCCTTCAAAAATCGTAACTCAAGTCAATTTGGGCCCACTTTGACTTTTAGGCTTCCAAGTCTTGGGAGTTAGAATTTTTTTGAAGATTTTCATCTTTTTTTGTGATGAATTGCCTCTATTTGATCCTAAATTCTGGTTGGGCGGATAGATTCTTTGTGGAGTTGGATCAACTCTAAAGAGATCTTATTGGAGGTTGCAAACCCTGAAAACTGAATCTAGTGGCTTGAATTCTTGGGCACCTTTTCCTATAAGGGTGCTTTTATTTGCCAGACTTAGCTAATTTCTTGGATGATTTTTAATTTCTTTAATTTGACCTTCTGTGCTTCTATTTGCAGTTGTCGGTGATTGACGAATCTTGTGATTGGGATGTTCAATCCATTATGAAGCTAGAAACATTTTGAAAAAGATGACTAGTTTCACAAGCTCATAAACTGTTGTACGAGGTTCAAATTCCTAGGTTCCCCTAGCTTGCAGGGGTGCTTTTTGTGCTTCTAAGACATATTTTTCACCTCGTAACCTTTGGCGAAATGCTCTAGTTTGACCTTCGTTGTTGGATGTTTGAATGCTTCGGTGAACTTGCTAACAGACTCATTATGAAGACTGATCAAAACAGAGAAGGACTTCCTAGAAGTTAAAACCACTGAAAGATGCATTTGAGGCCTCAAAAGGTTGGGCACCTTTTGCTAGCAAGGTGCATTTCCACTCAGTGTTAGCCAATTTTCACGGTTTTCAACTTTTCCTTTGTTTCACATGTTCCTTTGATCTTCATTTATTGGCATTCGACAGGTCTTTTGAGCTGGCAAATAGATTCACTACAAAGCTGGACTGAAGTGGGGAAGAATTGCTTGGAGGCTTCAAACTCTAAAACTGACTTCTGATGCTTCAATTTCATGGGCGCCCCTGGCCTGTAAGGGCGCTTTTCCTTGTTGGACTCCATCAATTTCAAGTTTGTTGACTTTCAGTGTTTCCTACTTGATCCTTGTTTGTGAGGGTTTCACCAATCCCGTGATTAGGGTGTTGGATTCATCGTGAAGCTAACAGGATTCTGAAGAGAAGCCCCAAAATTGCAAATCTCAATGAATGCATCTAAGACCTTGAATTCATGGGAGCCCCTGGCCTGTAGGGGCACTTTTGGCTCCAATTGGCAATTATTCTTTGAATATTTTCACTCTTCTTGTGCTTCACGTTTGTCGTGTCATTGTCTTGAGATGATCACTATTGTTGCTGACGTGAATGTGTTCATCGTTGTCATTGCTTTCACCATTCTACATGCACGAACAATTGAAAAAGTTGGCCAAGGCATTAACTGCCAAGGCATCTCCCTTGTAGTAAGGAGTGCATCTTCCAGACTTAGAATATTTTTAGCAAATTTCAACTTTTGAAATTTTTAGGGCATAATATTTCAAAATGCCTAAGGCATGGGAATCGACCTTCACTATTGATGGACTTAGGAAATCATCTTTCATCGGCCTCATGGCATTTAATTTAGCATTGAAATTTTAAAAACATAAGGGAAAAATCTCCCTTGGCCGACTTAGGGTATTTGGAAACCCTAAACAACAAAACCATCGCCTTTTGTTTCATTTGCATCATTTGGTGTTTGGAAGAAAATAGCTCTACCTGGACACCGCCACCACGAGCTAGGGTTTCGAGCTGGGGATGCTTGGGAACTCATGATTTTTTCCTTCAAATTGGTCGATTCCTCCTCTGCAAATCATGGGTAAGTCAATTCTAAACTACATTATGGCTTTCCCACTGTGTTTTCAAAGGAAAAAGGGCCATAAGGTCGCGGCTATACATGCATTTCCTGATGCATTTTTTTGCCTTGTGCTTTCCTTGTTGATATATCTTTGTTCTGGCGGCCATGTGTGAGCTCGAGCCCTGCATCTGGAAGCTCTCTGAGAGCTTGGCCGTGTGTTTGAGAGCTCTATAGGCGCGCATGGTAAGTTTATTATTCTTTGTATTTCTATTAGCATTCTTCTTAAAACAAATGCTTATAAAAGCTTTATGTTACTGTAAAGGTCGATTCCAATTGTAAACTTACAGGCCATTACATAGGCTGCGCCATATAGACTTTTGATACGAATTCTGTAAAGAATTCCTTGCATTGTAGTTGCTTTTGTTTCAGGTATTTTAAGATTCGATGGAAAACTAATCATGGGATTTTCCTTGTTTATGAAATGGTAGACTTTGAAAGAGCCAAAAGCTCCCTACAGGCCGCAGCCATTCATATGCTTGAAAAAACATTCTGAAGCTTTCTGGGCTTGACCCATGAAAGGAATTTCTTTCTTCTTTAGTATTTCTATCAAACCCTCATATGGGTACTTGTAAAAAATGAAGAAAACTGTATTTTAAAACCAAACCCTAATATGGGTATTCAGGAAAATGAAAGAAAACCAGGATTATTCCATCTGGAACTTGACCCATAATGCATTACATGTATTTTTGCATCTCTTTGTAAAAAACCCTACATGGGTATCTCTTGATTCTGAATCAAATCATTCATTTTTTTTCTGTTGAAAACCCCATGTGGGTAAGCTGGAAATGCTGGTAAATCTGCATTTTGATAAATTAAAAAAACCCTCATGTGGGTATTCTGGAAAATGCAAGAAAAACTCTCTGTTATTCTGTAGCAGCATTGTATTTGTGAATTATGAGTATTTGAAATGAACACCACCTTTGATTGTATTGAGCATTTTGAATTGATAACAAATACTCTTGATTTTTGTGCATTAAACTTAGACTTAAGTCTTCATGGTTGTAGCTCCACTTGTATTTTCAGTTTACTGTATTTTCCTTTGAGTGAAACCCTAGCTCGAGGGTATTTGACTACCACCATTTGTTCACAGGGCTAAAACCCTAGCACTGGCATACTGAATAAAACATTGTACCGTATCTTCAAAAACATTGTACTCTTGAACTGTTTCCCTCCACTCTCAGCCAAAATGAAACTGGTTGTCTTTGTTGTATCATCTGCTTCTCTTTATCAAACATACTAGTTACTGTACCTTGCACTTTAAATGTTGTCCTCTTTTCTTGTTTTGAACTTTATGCAAGATCTCCTTGGCAAGGCATAAAACAAGAATCTAAGAATTCTTTCTCACCTGTATTGTTCGTGCATTGATTAGATGATAACACTATTCCTCCTCTTTGCACTCTTCATGCATTTTTATGCTCCATTATGTAAAAACTATTTTATGCACTTTCTTTCCTTAAAACATTCAAGATTGATACATCGACTTTATTTAATGCAATACTTGCATTCAGCCATTAGTGAGCACTTTGTGAATCACCTGATGCTTGTTATCTTCATGTCACAACTTGCATGCCTCCAGAAAACAATAGGCATTCCAGATTAAGCACTCTATGAGATAAAGCAATACTGAAACTCTGCAAATAACTCCATGTTTTAATTGCACATTAGTGCTTAATTGATAAGGCATTATGTATGCCTGTTCACTATCATTGTTTATGAGATAGAACACTGCTGCTCCAAAGCAGAAAAATGTGAAACAACATTTAATGTGAACAGTCTTAAAGCAACAAAACAATACTATGGAAGCAATATCAAACCTTTCCAGAATAAACATGATGGATTCCAGCTAAAACAAGCTCATCAAGTTTATTGTCCATTTTTAATTTTCACTTCATGCTTTGATTTGACTGTTATGAATGCATGATAAATTTGATTACTCCTTCAGTCAGATAGCTCAGAAGAGCATGATAAATTGTATTTTCCTTCTCATCCCACTTGTAACTTAAAGGGGCAGCATGTCGAGCTCTACCCTTGTGGGAGCCCGTTTTTCTCCACACGCTTGGTCTTCAAAAGATAATCAGGTACATGACTTTTCCTATACCTACACAAGGAAACAAACGATGTTAGCATAAAAACAATATGTGATGATGATATTTCCTTTTTCAGTTCATGTTTTTGTTCCTTCTTTTAGTTGATTCTATGCATGTTGCAAGGATTGAAATATATCTCTGTTAGTATGGCATGTAGTATAGTTCATATCTCGAGCTCTTAATTGACACCCTTCTCGATCTTTTGCAGGTACATTCAGGAGCCGAAGCAGGATGGAGAAAATTACGAGGCATCAACAAAAGATCAACTCAGGTAATGACAGATATGTCCCATGTTATTTGCTTTTCACTTTCAGTTGTATATTTCCTTTCTTGTAATGAATGGAAACCGGCTAAAACCAACTTGTGTGGATATTTAAATTTATTCTTTCATTTCCATTCTGAAAGAAAATGCATTGAAATGCAAGATTGTACTATCATTTGTATTCTTGCAATCAAATGAAAACATGTAATGTGAATCACTTCATGAAATAAATGAAAACACTTTGTTATGCTTTATCATTTGTATACTCAGTTCTGTACTGCATTTGATTTTTGTAAAAATTTGAGCAATTTTGAAACTCAGTTTTCTCAAAACACTCGCATAACTGTCACTTGATGAATGATAATATAGTGCAAACAACACATAAGCACATGCAAAAATAACTGTATTTTTCACTTTAAGATATAATCAATATTTTAATCAGCTCCACCAATTGAGTTGTAGCAAAAAATTGGTAACACATCTTTTTGAGCATCTTTCGCCATATACTCATTTGTGCAGTGTCTGAAGCTTAGATCTTGATACCTGGTACTAGCCATTTACCATTGATGACCTCAGAGGTTCTATCTTTTCTCCTAAAAAAGTGAAATAGACCCACTAGAGTAAAACTAACTTTTTGATGATTCTAACTTGACTAGTGTGATCATGAAGTGAAATTGACCTATCAAAATCATTTTGAGTCATTTTTGGAAAGGTCCTATTTTTTAGGGTTTTCCTAAAAATAGGGGCATGAAACCCTAATTTCAAAAATTTCAAAAATTTGCAAGTATCCTTTTGATAATAAACCCACAAAAAGCCCATGCTTTGTTTGACCTAAAATTGACTTTTGAAGACAATTTTACAAGATTTAGACTATTTTTATCAAAATGCCTTATTGAAGCATTTTTTATTTATTTTGGGTACAACATTAGGCTCCATTTGGTGACCATGTCGGATACTTACGACATAGGAGAACCGAGAATCTCTAGGTTTTAAAGCATAGATCAATATCTTATTAGTTGAGCAATGATTCAAGACTTTTGAAAACACCTATTGGTTGGATTTTTCCTAAAATTCACCTAAAAAACAAGACTACCTAACCACCTAAAACACAACAAAAATTTATGGAATGGTGAAATACATTGACATAACGAAATACAAAAAGAAAATTTCTTAAAAATATTTACTCCACCCCTGAAGGGATAAAATGTTTTAGATATTGCACTCGTTGTATGGCAGTGAGAAGAGCCTCCCATCCAAGTGCAAGAGAATGTAGGAATTCTCTCCTGCGAACTCATGGATCTTGAAGGGCCCTAGCCAAAGGGAGTCATGTTTACCGTGCATTCCCTTGGGCTTGTATCTCTTGTCCCATAATAGGAATTTGTCTTCGATCTCAAAGTCTCGTTGACAAGCATTCTTATCAAAGATCTTCTCCACTTGCTCTTTATGTTGAGTGATTTTATTAGCTATTTCCACCCTTTCTTCCTATAGCTTCATCGGGATACGTTTTTCTATCAGATCTTTGAATTCCCCATCTTCCACTATGGATGCCAGTTACAAAGTGGAAAAATCTAATGTTATGGGTAACGTAGCCTCTGTGCCATACAAAATAGTAAAAGTGGAAGTGCCAATGGCTCTCTTAGGAGTGATCCTGTCGGCCCAAAGAGCGTTGTACAATTTATTATGCCAAGCTCGTTGATTGGAGTCAACCAGCTTTCACATGATCGTGACAATGTCTTTGTTGGATGATTCAACTTGTCCATTACCTTGCAGATAATAATCTAAAGAATGGGACAAGGTGATGTCGTGACCAAAAGAAAATTCTACCAGCTCCTCGAATGAGAATTTTTTTGCATTGTCAGTCACAATATTTCATGGTACCCTAAAGCGAGAATTGATATTCTCTTTCAAAAAATTGCACATGACTTCAGAAGTAGCCTTCTTGGTAGGAATTTCCTCAATCCATTTTCTGATGTAATTCGTTACTGTAAGGACATAAACATGCCCCTTACTAGAATGTGGGTTGATTGAACCTACAAATTCTAAGCCCCATTGCTGAAAAGGAGCATCAATGATCACCGAACTAAGTGGAATGGCTGCTAGTTTAAGTTTTCCAACAAACTGTTGGCACATTTGACATTTGTGCACCCAATCATACGCGTCACAGAACATAGTTGGCTAGAAGAACTGTGCTCATAGGATTTTGAATGTCATGACCCTTGATGAGAAGTGGCCACCACACGCTTCACTATGAAATGTTTCCAACAACCACCGTTTTTGGTCCCTATTGATGCATAGCAAGAATGTTCCATCAAGCCCACGATCATATAGAACATTATTCCTAAGCACATAGTTTTGTGCTTTCAATCTCAATGTTCTTTTCTGTTGTTTTTCCAAGTGAGTTGGACATTCTCCATAAGTCAAATAGTACCAAATATCAGTGTACCATTCCTTAGTGGAACCAATCAATAGGACCATAGGAAGGTCCTCTTTAATCTTTGTTTCAAGTATGTCATCAATAGCCTGATGCTTTAGATCACCGTCTTCTACAATCAATTGACACAGACCTCTCTCAGTGACAAGTTTGGTCGACTTGATCTCCAAGTTGTATTCCTAAACCTTTGTGATCCAGTTATCTCTTTTTGTGCCCATCTCCTGTTGAGTTAGGATACTTTTGAGTATAGGATCAGTGACACACCATTGTGTGAGAGTTCAAGATGTAAAACCTAAAATTATTAACAACCCTCACAATTGCATATGCATTCTTTTCAATTTGGGAGTACCGAGATTCACTGTCTTTGAAGCTACTGCTCATGAAATAAATTGGCAATTTGGGTTCCTCGTTTAGCTTTTGTGTCAATATGGCAGAAAGGGTGTGTTCCAACATGTAACAATAAAGAAAAAATTTCTATTCAAAATCAGGTCGGACCAGCACTAGTGCTTGACTGATGGATTATTTTATTTGGATGAACACATTCTTTCCTTCTTTGATCCATTTGAAGGTAAACATTTTCTTCATCATAGCTGATATGTCTTTGGTCAACTCTGAGAAGTCTGGGACAAATCTTCTTATGAAATTTACTTTGCCAAAGAAGGAATGTACCCCATTTTTTCTTGTTGGGAGAGATAGGTTCTTGATAGAATCAACCCGAATGGGGTCAATTCGAGTTCCTTCTTTGGAGACAATGTGGCCAAGAAATTTTCCTTCCGTCACTGCAAAGATGGACTTCTTTAGATTTAATGAAATGTGGTGGTACGTACATCTCTCGAACACTTTCACTAAGTGTTGAAAATGATCTTCCCGCTTCTTTGAGAAAGCGGTAAGGTCATCAAGGTAGACGACAATCAGTTTGTCCTTTAGATCCCCAAACACTAAATCCATGGCTCTTTGAAAAGTGGCATTGGTGTTGATGAGGCTGAAGGGCATCCTCTTATAGGAAAACGTACCCCATGGGGTAGTGAATGTTGTTTTGATTTGATCCTCCTCATCTACTAAAATCTAGTTGTATCCGAAAAAGTTGTCAAGTAATGACAACATTTCCGAACCAATGACTGTTTACATTGTGTGCTCCATGATCGAAAAAGGATAATTATCCTTCAGGGATGATTGATTGAGGTTCCTGAAATCAACATAGATTCATATTTCTTCATTCTTGTGCACAAGAACTATATTAGACACCTAGGTGGAATGATGGATTGGAAAGATTATCTTGGCATTCATCTTTTGAACCTCCACATAGATTGTGTCTTGGATACGTGGGTTGTAGTGTCTTTGCTTTTGTTTGAAGGGCTTGGCATCAAGCTTGAGTGGAATTATGTGAGACAATTCCTTAGGCATGAAGTATTTCAAATCTTCGTAGGACCAGGAAAAGACATCTTGATACTGCTTGAATAAGGAGATGAAACTATTGCTTTCATCTGTAGTGCAACAATTGCCCAAGTTAGCAAGTTGAGGCTTGTCTTCGATACCAATGTTCACTTGACAATAATCAACAGAGGTCTTGTTAGCTGAATTTCTATGATCTTGGACATGTCTATCGTGTCTATCAAATATATCCTCCAAGGATACTAGACCCTTGGGAATATTATTTCCTCTCAATTGAATGATGCCTAATTTTGTTGCTCCAAAATCTTCTGCTATGGATTCTCTGAAGGGAGAAGCACTGCCTTCAAAGAATAGTTCTTTGTAATTGTCTGCCATGCAGATGAATTCTTCAATGTGATCATCATAATTGAAGACCTACCAGTTGTCACAATTGTTAGGGACAACTGGCCTATATACGAGCTCAATAGTGAAGGCATTCCGACAAAAGTTAGAATGAGGCATGAGAGAGAGGCCAATACCGCAAGGGCATCTGCTCTACTATTGTGCTCACACGAAATGTACTTGATGTTGAATGCCTCAAACTAGTTGATTGCATTCCACACCCTTTGTCTATAAGACTGAAGGCAATTGTTTCTTACTTGGAAATGATCTTTGATCTGTTGTATAATCAGTTCTACATCACCTTCAACTTGGAGTAACTTTATGCCCTTACCCCTTGCATTTTTGAGACCTAGTATGAGCGCCTCATATTTCACTGTGGTATTTGTGTTTTCATATTGTAAGTGATATGTAAATGGGTATAAAACACCTTCAGGAGAAGTGATGACAAATTCTGCTCCTGAGCCTGTTGTTGAGCAACTTCTGTCAAATTGCATCGTCCAGATCTTTGTATCTTCTTTTGATGCGCTTGTAGAATATGCAACTTTTTTCCTTTCTTCAATTACTTCGAACAAAATGGCATATGTTCCAGGACCCGTGTCTTGATACAACACTTGTGCTTGGGGGTCTTGGGATTTCACCACCGTGAATCTTGATTTACCCTCTGGTTCCAATTTGAAACTTCCTTTCTTCAATGGGATCATCGCGAACGAAAAATCCAACTGAATCTCTCCTCCAAGATCCTTGCAGAAGCTTCTACTCAATAGCATCCCATAACTGGTTGGAATATCAACTACCAGGATGGTCATCATGATTTTATTTTCTAAACAAGATGCCAGCCTTACTTGAGCATCTTTTAGTTGGCCAATCAATGACACTGACTTAGATTCAAGTGAATAACACTTGTCATGGGTCTTAGTGCACGGGAGTCCCAATGCGTTCATGACTTGTAAAGGTATGCCATTGTAAGAAGCTCCTGAGTCTATTATGCAATTGTTGAGTTTGAATCCTCTTATATATAAGAATATATAGAAAGGATTTGGCTTTTCTTCCACTAGTACGAATGACTCAAGCAATGTGGGCTTAATCACAACTTGCTTATTTACAACCTTGAGAATCCATTCCAATTATTCTAGATGGTCCTAAAGATATTCCAGTTGAGATATTTGTACCTTCGTCTTCATCATGGAAGCTACGATATCAAAATTTGTTGAAGATGGATCTTGAGCAATTGGCGCAGTGTTCTCATGTGAAGTCTTGGGATTAGAAATGGAAAGCACTTCTTTTCCCTTTTTATTTGATTTTTTTCTTTCTTCTTCTTCTTTCTATGCCTTCAAGTGTTGAGCACATGTGAGCATAGGTTTTGAGATATTCTCATGATTTACAGTGAGAATATTGACGGTATTGTTCTTCTTGATTTATGGGTTCACTATCAATGTATCTCGTTGTGGAGTCACCATTGAAGTTGTTCATTTGTGGTAAGACAACGTTCGAACTTGGTGAAGGTACAAAACTTGAACTTGGTGCAGCCTTAGTGTATCCCATGATTTGATTCATTCTCAGATTCTCAGGACATGTGGAACTAGCATGTACATCAATCTCATGGAAGGAGCAAAAGACATTAGATTTTTCAACCTCTGCTTGTCTTGGCAGAGGTCCTGGAAATCATGGGATTTAGTTGTTGAATGGCTGAAAGTTGTTCCTCTTTGGCTGGTACGACTGTTGAGGTTGATATGGTGGTGGTGTGAGTTGTGTTTCCTGCCCTTGATTAGGCAACTGTCTTTTGAGGATAGTCACCTTGTTGGATACCATCTGTAGTAATGGATCTACAAATGCTTGAACAAGTGTTCTGATAGCATCGGTCTTCATCTTCCTAGATGTGATCATGTTGTCCTCGATCTCAATAGATCTTTCTTGTGCAGTCGGTAATTTAGTTTCATAAGCTGATTTTAAGAAAAAGGCTATCTTTGATGGGAGAGCATTGATGAAGCTGCTTAACAGGATCTTCGGTGATGGATCGAGCGTACGAGAAAGATGTGTGATGAGGCAATTAAACCTTGCCACAAAATCCCTCATAGGTTCATTTTTCTTTATCTTTGAATTGGAGAGTTGACCAAATAGTTGATGGCTATCTTCTATAGGTTTGAATCTGGCCAAGAACTTCTCGCTCATGATTTCCCAACTTGTGATGATTCCTGGCTCTAGATGATGAAACCAATTTGTAGCATTAGCTTAAGATTTTCTACAAAGAGAAGAATGATGATATCTTCATGTGGTACATGCAACACGGAGCAAGCCGATGTGAATGTGGAGATATGATCATCGAGGTGTTGAGCCCTGTCGCTGTGAAATCTTGGGAAATGCTTTCTTGAACCCTTAGGCAGTTCATGATGTTCTTGTAAGGCCAATGGACCAATATCATCACCCCAAGGCAATGGGGGTGGACGTCATTGATTTCTAGCATTTTAACCATTGCCATTTTGATTGTTGTTATTGTCACCCATCTTCTGGTTGGGTTGGAGGTTCTTCTTTAGGTTCTTCTTGGAAACGTTCGGGAACCTCGTGAAAGAATGAATTTCCATTGGATGCTTCTCCAACATTTGCTTCTTGAAAGAGAGGATTTATTCTCCTCCTTGTATAAACTTGGTTAGCCAGGATGGTTTATTGCCACACAAGAGGTGGTAAAACTGGCCTTGTGATTGCAAGATCAACCTTTTCCTTTTCTTTGTCCAGAGTAGTAGTCACAGTTCTCCACTGAGCAAGATCTTCTCTTTTCTCAAATATGAAACTCCTCAGGCTACTAATGATGTTTGTTTTCTCTCCTTGAATAAGTATGAAATTTGGCTAAATGATAGCCAGAGTAAGACCTGGTTGTTGGACTGGAGCAATAGGACGTCAAATGGTCATTCTCGTGTCATAAAAGCATTAGATTTTCTTGAAGTTTTATGCTTCGCACCCCAACGATGGGCACCAGAAAACCATTGGCATTTCAGTTCTCACCTTTGGAATGTGTATTGGAAATGGAAAACTATGCACAAATAAATTACTCTTCAAATTAGGAGGGGAAGCTCCCTCTTTTGTTGATTATGTGTAAAATGTAAAGTAAACTAAATTCCTATCTTTTTATCTTAGCTAAGAGCACAAGGTTTATAAAACTTTTTGCATTGCAACTGAGGTTTTCTTTGGTTTCGTGATCTCAACTACAACTAGGCCTAAATTTATAACACTTCTGTCTCCTCAATTAAATTCAGAGTAAGAGGATTTAGAAGTAACGAGGAATGATTTGGGTAACTTAGAAAAACTTGTTCTCAGAATGCTTCTGAAGTCTCATTGCTCTTTCAGATATACACTGAAAATAGAGTTTATGAAAGTAAAACATCAAATGATAAACTAGATCTCAGGATTCCCTCGAAGGGGCATTGCTCTTTTTGAGGTGTAGGCTGAAATAAAGATTATAAGAAACAACGCCGAACAATAACCTTAATCTCCAAATTCCCTCGAAGGCTCGTTGCTCTTTTTGAGGTGTAGATCAATAACAAAGATTATAGAAACAACAATATTTAAAAGATCTTGAGATTTTGGATCAAAGACACATTGTACTTTTGATTTATTTCCTCAAACTCAATCAATGATTACACTTTTGGGACAACAAATTGTATGAAAGAGGACAATTATACAACATACGATCAACCAATTTACACTTGAACAAAGATTGAACACAAGTACATGAACAATAAGAAAGCAAGCAAAAATAGCTTAGCATTTTGTTATCACAAATATGGTTCAATAAAATATACTAAATAACAAAGTCGAAGGCACAAAGGCTCAGCGTTTTTTTATAAGAAGTACGGTTAAAAAAAATGAGCATATGTTGCTCTTATTTATAGACACTCAAAGGAGTAGGGAACCCTAAAATATCCTTGAGTTAACATTCAGTTCTTGCCAATCATCAAAATTTATTCCTATGTCTAAACAATTGTAACTAATAGTTAACTAGAAAGACTAATTCAGTTAACTGATTCTAAAACTAAATAGAACTCCACTGTACAAAGGTGTCTCCAAAAAAATACATGCATGAAAGGTGGGATAGCGAGTTAACTTGGAAAATGCATCAAGTTTAAGTGTTGTCTTAAATTTTATCTTTGGGAAAGGTAGGACATCCTAACTGGTAGTTCACACCTCATCAACTTGAGTCACCATGTCCTCCAACTAGATGTTAACTATTTTTGCATTCAGATTATTGATACTCTTCAACATGATGCATTGCCTCTTCAATATCACCTCGTCATTAGTCAACAGGGTCACCACTAAAGCTACTATGGATGAGATTTTGAAACTTTGATTGCATGTCACCAAGATCAACGTACTCACCATCCTCACCATCCTCACATTGATATTGGCAAGGAATCTGTGACACAAAATTTCTTACAAACTTGATGGAACTTGCAACCTTTCCTCTATACTCAGTCATTTCTACAGACATTGCTTCGCAATATTTTACCTTAAAGAGGAGATGTTCTCTCCAAGTAAAAAGCTTCTCTTTGTTTTCCATTGTAGTGATTGTATCAAACGCCATTTTCAAGGTGATCTCATCCCTGGGTTTCTCTTTCACCATTCTTAGCTTTGACTCCTGAATTTCTTGGTGAAGGTCGTGGGCATTGTACCTCAATTGGCACAACTCTACAAGGATGAACCTGCCCCTGGTGACAAACTCTTCTACCCAATCTCTCAGGTGTTTTTTGTATATAACAAGATGACTTAGCTGATTTTTATTTGTGGATGTCTCCAACATCTGTAGAAGCAAGGTGGTGGCATGCATAGTCCCATGAATCAGGTTGGAGACGTACTGCCAAAGTTGTTGATTTTTAGCCTTGAGGGTTTCCTTATCTTCACCATCTTTGACCACTCTTTCTTTCAAATTCACTGTTGCAACCTCAAAGAGACTTATATTAGTTTCTCATGTGCTCCTACCAAGGTTGGATTTGACCAACATGAAATCATCGGCCTCAACCTCATGGGTGTTCTTTTCAACTAGTGGTGTTGCGATCTCGATGAATGTCTCATTCTCAACACTCTTCTCCACTCATACTTGATTTTTGAGCTTCTTGTTAGACATGTTTTGGTAGACATTGTCAAACTCAGCAAAATCCAATTGGTAGGATGAATTTCTCCTCTTCCTTCCCAGGAGGTTCTCAAGCCAAGATGATGAGTCTCGGCTAACCTCATTGGAAGGATTAGTGTTTGTCCCATCGAATCTTGATTAGTGAGATCATGTTGAGATGTCAAAAGTTGGTGAATTTGGCTCTAAGTCAATATGAACTAGAGACGGCTGCGATGGTGGCGGAAGAATGGGATGTTCTGCTTAAACCTCTAGCATTGTTTCAACAATATCCATGGCTGCATCCACATATTGCTCTTGCTGATTTATATCAGCAACTTGCATCTTTCCTTTCGAATGCATGGGTTCCTTGTGATTCTTTGAAACCTCTGGAGGATTGTACATTGTTTTATGTCTGGGTTTTGGCCTAGAAGTGGAAGGTAGTGTGGTAATAACCAGTGGTGACTTTGTGATTGGAGTAACGACCTTTTACGTCCTCTTGCTATCTAAGAAAAGATTGTTGTTCCTTACAACTTTTCTTGTCCTTTCATCAACGAAAGTGCTTTCCTTAGCGTACCAATCAACAGACCGAAGTGGTTGTGAGTCAATTTGATCTCTAAATAATGTGGTAAGTATGACTTCCCCATCATCATCTAATAATCCTTCCACATCCTCTGACAAGAAATTAGTGATTTGTGGAAGAGTGAACCTATTGTAGTTGCACCTACGCACTTCAAACTTGTCTTCACAGTTAAACCAATAATCCTCCATGGAAGGTTTATGTGAAGAATGGTGGCCAAAGTGAGCTGCAAAGTGACCCCAAGGATCATATGAGCGTCTTTCAATGATAAACTTAAGATTAAGTTTTGTCATCTCATTGCTCATAGCCTTGGCATCAGTTGTTGATCTGCACCTATATATACCCATTATAAAAGGAAAGTTGGCAGCTGACTTGCATTCATTGTGTAGAAAGGTATGGAATTCATGCAACTGTCATAAGAACTCCAAGAATACCACTTTTATTTGATGGATAACGGGGTAACATGGCTGGATGACCTGAGTATCCATATACATGAATGCAGGTAAAAGTGGGGGACTGGATGAACCAATTGACCCAAACTACCATTGCCAATTTGGCTTCTGATGAAATGTGTGCATGTGACTCGTGATCAAGGTCCCTTACTATGTACATCAGGAACTGATCATTCACTTGCTTGAAGTGTTGTTCTAATTCTGAAAATTCAAGCTGTGAGAAATGTTCATGAACCTTTTGCACACCCAAAGTTCCAATAGTATTCAACCCTCTAAACTAGCCTTGAAAGGCTATCAGATATACAAGGTATGAACACATATGAAATTCGCGGGCTTTGAAGAAACCGACCATTTGGTTGTGGAGAATTTCGCTGATCAAGGCAGGCCAGTCATAGTGTTCTTTGTTGTTGACAAGTTGAGACATGATGTAATATATCCATGGCTGAAACTTGTTTGCTTCTTCTTGACAGATGATAGAGTTGAGTAGAATAATCATGATTGTGTACTCATCTCTGAATTCTCCATGTCCCATGTTCTTTATCAAGTTGTTTCTTTTCTCTTTATGCCACCTTTTTTCCATTCTTTTCTGACATTTTTCCTTTGATGTGTTGAACGCCCTTTCACACTCCTCCATTGATATGACCAAATTATTTGCACAAGGTGGAATAGAAAAGCATCTCTCAATATCCTTTGGCTTGAGACTACATATTACTCACCCATCTACTGATTGAATCTCTCGTGTAGTAGAGTTGTAATGCTTTACACAAGTGATTACAAATTCGATCTCTGCGCTGAGATGGGAAATGAGGTTGCCTCAAGCAACGCGAATTGCTCAATATTTTGCATTGTGATGCCATCTACATCTTCCAACTTTTCCAAATCAACTTTGGGGTGTGCTTGATGTGAATCAGTGTCAGTTGTCTTAAGAAAAACATGAAGCAAGACTGATTTAGTCTTGAATTCAACTTTAGATAATTGCATTTTGAAAATCTAGAAGAATGACTGGGCACACGACACTATTTCAACAACTTATGCAGAGGCCAAAAATAGCTTTGCCGAGGGGCAATTTTTAAGAAAATTTCTAAGACGTGGGTTTTGTTGGGAATATCTTTTTGAATGAACCTAGAATGCTAGATTTTTGAAAAAAATGATTTTTCCTTGGATATGCAACAACCCCTTGAAAGAAGCTGAAGAAGCTAAGTAGAAGCTGCAAAAGCTATATTTCCCAGAAAATTCTAGCACATGGGTTTTGTATGTGCCTCTGTGCTAAGCAAACCCAAAATGTTAGTTTCTGAAAAAGGTGACTTTTTGTAGAAAGCCTAAAAAATGGTGAAAGCAGGGCAATTTTTCCAAAATATTATGGCATGTGGGTTTTGTGGCCAATGTTGTGTTGAATGAACCCAGAAGGTCAGATTTGTGAAAAAATGGAGTTTTCTCTAGCATGCAAGAAAACCTAAGATAGAAGTAGAAGAATTTGGGGGAAAAAGTTGGAAGTTATGAACTGTTGCTCTTGGAAAATGATGTCTGGAGATATGAAGTCTTGAAATCTATTCCTCTGTGCAACCTAATCTTGAAAACACGAAGAACGTTGAAAATGACTTTCATTAGATCCTTCAAATGGTGTTGGAGAGAAAATGTTTGTGTTTTGGCGTCAACCTGCAAAGAATAATGAAGAATAGATGCCTAGATGCTTGATAAATAGCATTTGGAGGTGGAAGCATTAGTTAGGGCACCAAAACCCTGATTGAGGAGTTATCTCGTGTGATTGGAAGTTAACTGAAAGAATATCCACCAAATTTGGGATTCCTAGACATGAGAAAGCCTTTAAAAATCGTAACTCAAGTCAACTTGGGCCCAATTTGACTTTTAGGCGTCCAAGTCTTGGGAGTTAGAATTTTTTTGAAGATTTTCATCTTTTTTTTGTGATGAACTGCCTTTGTTTGATCCTAAATTCTAGTTGCCTGATTTATCTTGTGGTTGGGCTAACAAATTCACTGCGGAGTTGGATCAACTCTAAAGAGATCTTACTCTAGGCTGCAAACCCTAAAAACTGAATCTGGTGGCTTGAATTCTTGGGCGCCTTTTCCTAGAAGAGTGCTTTTCTTCACAAGACTTGCCCATGGATGATTTTTAATTTCTTTAATTTGACCTTCCGTGCTTTGATCTGCAGTTGCCGATGATTGATGAATCTCATGATTGGGATGTTCGATCCATTGCGAAGCTAGAAACATTCTGAAAAAGATGATTGGTTTCACAAGCTCAGAAAACTATTGCAGGGGGTTCAAATTACTAGGAACCCTTGGCTTGCAAGGGTGCCTTTTGTGCTTCTGAGACATAATTTTCACCTTGTAACCTTTGACGAAATGCTCCAGTTTGACCTTCATTGTTGGATGTTTGAATGATCCAGTGAATTTGTTGATGGACTCATTGTGAAGACTAATAGAAATGAAGGACTTCCTGGAAGTTAAAACCATTGAAAGCTGCATATGAGGCCTCAAAGGCTTGGGTGCCTTTTGTTAGCAAGGTGCATTTTTGCTTAGTGTTAGCCAGTTTTCACGGTTTTCAACTTTTCCTTTGTTTTATGTGTCTGTTTGATCTTGATTTGTTGGCATTCAACAGGTCTTCTGAACTGGCAGATAGATTCATTGCGAAGCTAGACTGAAGTTGAGAAGAATTTCTTAGAGGTTGCATACTCTGAAACTTACTTCTGATGCTTCAATTTCAAGGGCACCCCAGGCTTGCAAGGGTGCTTTTCCTTGTTGGACTCCATCAATTTCAAGTTTGCTAACTTTTAGTGTTTCTTGCTTAATCCT